>PVKN010018487.1:0-16781 GCA_004027915.1 Capromys pilorides
AAACCAGGGTGGTTAAGTCACTGATATAACCCTCTAGGAAAAAGTTTTGCTTATTAAAAAAGAATGAATTATTCTCTCAGGATTCTAGATATGGAATCAGTCAGTCTGATTATTGTGACCCAACTTTAAGGCAGTTAGCTTTTAGCACTTTGGAGTAACTGACAAAGATTTTCCAGTACATATGATGTACTTATTTCTTAGAGGTAGGCTATGAATACTATTAAATTAGATTTTCTGGAGAACCTGTTTTCTCATTTTTGTTTGTAGAAAATTCATTATCATGATTAATTTTGATATTGAAGTAAATTTTTATTGCTTCTATAGATTTTCATCCTACAAAATACAGACTATGAAAACTATTAAGACTGCCTTGAATTTCTTATTTTATTTTTTTAGTGTGTGAACCAACTCAACTTTCCTCAAAGATGCATCCTCAGTGATGCTTTTCAAGAATAACCTGTAGGCCAGCAAGATAGCTCAGTAAACTAAATACTTGCTTAGGCAAGCACGGGGACTTGGGTTTGATCCCCAGCACCACATATCCTGCCAGCTCTGCCCCCAGGCATGCTAGCCATCCACCAAGACCGAGTGTGGTGGTGCACACCTATAATCCCAGCGTTGGGGAGGCTAAAAACAGGAGAATCACTATAAGTCTTTGCTGAGTACTGAGGCCTTGTACCAAATACATTAAAAACAAACAAAGCAAAAATACCTATGTTAAACTGCCAGTACTATTCCTCTTTTAATTAATATTGTATTTTGTCATACATAAAAATTACTTTTTATCTTGATATGGCACCAGTATCTTTAGGACTAGTTGCATGACTAAGGTAACAGTTTGTGGCAGTGAAAAAGTAAAGAAACATAATCTGCCTAAAGAACTCCCAATTACAATAGCTGTAAAGAGAAACTGTTAGAGAGAGTAGGAGTCCTATCCTAGATAGAAGATTGTACCAAATAACCTTAAAAATCCTTTCTTACCATTCAAGAAATACTACTGGATTGGGTCAGTATAATTTATATAATACAGCAAGAAGAAAATCTTTTAAGTAAAATGTAAACTATGATTTTTATGAAAGCATGTGTCATGTAACTTGCAATACTTTTAAACATGAGCTCACATTTGAGATTATATTAAAATACCTCTTCATGTAATTTATAAATCTTTAAATATCAAGTCAAATGTAAGGGATATAATAGTCATAGTGTTCTGGATGCATATTTTACATTGATTTATTTATGCTGTTTTCATCTAGGGTTCACCGGTAAAGCCAGCAGCTATTAGGGAGTTTCAAAAACCAGAAGACATGAGACGATACTCATATCAAAACAGGTTTGAAAAAGCAATTCTACTTACTGTTTCCGTCTTCAATCTCAGTAATAAGGCGTGAAGTGATTTTGGGTTTGTGCAGATCCATATATAATTAAGATGTTTAGATACGGTGCTATGCACTTTAGAAACCATGTACTTAAAATTGACAGTGCACTTTTGTGCTTATGCCATAAAATAGAGGTACAATTGATTTACTCTAAATTCAGATCACCTAAACTGTTACATGTACAATTAATTGCTTTGAAGATACTTAATGGCAGTGAGATTTTGTAGTGATAATGTGGATTCACATATAAAGAAGGCTTACCATGTTTTTGCTCACTTGAACCAAGTGGCTTGTACCACTGGTGGTACAGATTTAAAGACTTATCTGTCTTTTTACTAATAAATTAATAAGCTACCCAATGGGACAGTCATACATGTACCACTGGTGTGTCAAGCCTAGCAGTGAGACACACAAATTATGGCTCCACAGTGAATGTGTTAAAAGACTTTCAGAAGTCCTATTTATTTATTTATTTATTTACAGCATGATTACAGGGCTTGAACCCAAGGAATTCTGAGCTATATCCCCAGCTCTCCACCCTGCTATCCACTCTAGCCCTGTTGCCTAGACCATCACAACCTTCCTGGCTCAGCCTCCTAAGTAGCTGGGATTACAGATATGTATCGCCATGATTGGCTCTCAGTTTCCGTTTTTTAAACTTCTGTTATTTTTTAACTTACAATTTTAAGTTAAAGTAACTGGTAGTTATGTAATGATATACATTCCTGGAAATGACCTTTCCACCACATGTAGTGACTCTTTTTCTAAAATTAGTTTGGTTGTTTAGAATATCGCTTCTCGTTCTGGAATTCCAAAAGGTTTCTTGCCATAAACTTTTTCTCAGTAGTTGAAAATTTTCCAGTTTTTGGTTCCTTTCTACTTATACAGAGTCTTGAAACAGTATACCTAGTCTTAAAAGATAGTAAATTTACCATGTGGAACTGTTAATCCATGGTACTTCATACTTCATAGCATATTAAAATCGCCACAGAGACTGTGATATAGATGGGATAAAGAAACTGCAGAGATCATAAATAATAACCTCTTCTAATGACCTTTGTAGTCTTACTGTTTATTTCCTAAGAATTTTAGTTAGATTTTGTATGCTTTGAAATTTCTTTTCTCAGTGACTTGAGAATCCATTTTAACAACCAGGTTTCCTATTACATTTTTATCTACCCTGGTCAGACCTAACTTTATCTCCTGTCCTCTCACTACCTGGATCCATCCTCAAGTTCTCTAGGATTCAGTAGAAATCCTCAAAGTAAAAGTTAGCATTTTACTTAGTTACCTTATGAATTAGTTTTCTATCAGTTCTCTTTCCAGTTTAGCAGCTTAGAACAGTACTGTATATTATACCATAGTTCCATAGGTAGAGGACTAGGCAGACTCACCTGGTTCTCTGCTTAGGGTCCCACAGGGCCAACGGCTCCGTGTTGGCTGGCCTAGATTGCTGACTGGAGATTCTGGGAGAGTCCACATTCAGGTTCAGACATGTTGGCAGGAGTCAGTTCCATGCAGCTATAGGGCTTAGAGGTCTGTTCCTGTACACCTGCCAGGAATCAGCTTCAGTTCCTGCGCATCTCACAGATTCTTTTAGCTTTCTCTTTTGTTTTTAAGGGCTTACAGTTACATTAGGCCCACCTGAGTCATCTTCCCCATTTTAAGGTCAGCTGAATGGTAACTTTATCTGCAAAGACCCCTTTGCTATACTGTATAATATAGCATATTTCCTAGAGTAAGACAAAGGGTCCAAGCCTGCCTAACATAACTTATCCAGCATTTCTGCTTTTAGATGTCTCTTAGAATCTTCCTGGTAAGTACAAGATCCTGAGTTTGATTACTGGTATGTCCTTGTCATCTCCATCCACGAGGCTGAATAAGAAGAACTTAAAACAAAGTTACTTGGTCTTAGCGCTTATTAAATTGCTACTTGCCTATGGCTCCTCCAGGTCCTCTTCACCCCAGTTGGAAGGAAGCTGCTTCCTGCTTCTCCCTCCTCCCCTCACCCACTTGGTGTGTGTCCTTTCTGGTTCAACCCCACAATTCTCTCTTTAGTAAACAGAAGTTGAGATTGGTGAACATTTTAGTTATTTACCAGAATAGATTGTCTACTTTGAAGACAACAATATGCATGGTATTAATTACTATAACCATCCTACTAACTTGTTTTGAAACTTTCATTGCTATTTTATCTTTTTTCTCATTAAAATGAATAATAATAAGAAAGATTATATAACTATAGCCAGGCATGGTAGCACATGCCTATAATCCAGCACTTGGCAAGGCGAAGACAGGAGGATTGCTGTGAGTTTGAGGCCAGCCTGGTTTATGTGGCAGTTTCAAGGCCAGGCTGGACTATATAGGGAGACAGTTTTTTTTTTTTTTTTTAAGTTATATAAAAAAGTAGAAACTAGCAAAAGTTATATATTTAAAAAATATCATTTTAAAAAAAGTTCTGCTTATAATCTGAGCATTAGTTAGCTCGGGAGAGATGTGTCAGCTAGGCCCTACACAGTGCCCTGGCTTTTATAGGAGATAGTATGAAGGTGAAAGGCATTTGGGTAAAACCTGGAAGGTGTTTTTCTTTTCTTTCTTTTTTTTTTATTATCATGGTAGAAAAGCTGCTCAAGTTAATTATGATTTTTTTAAAATCAGATTTTATTGGTACATTTTAGATTTACATAATGATCACATTCATCATAGAGAATTGTACCTATACATGAGAGAACTTCATTCTTTTTTTCCCATTTCTCTACCCTCCTTCAACCTTCTTCTCTTTCCCACTCACAAAACTTTGTTTCCATTTTTTTCTTTTCTGATTTCTTTTTACTCCCCCCACCCCTATTATCTAATTTTATAAAGCAGTAGAGAGCTGGTCAAAGTCTGCCTTACAAATAACTAGAGTTACTTTCTTAGCTCACGGTGTGAGGGGGCGGCACACGTTTAGGGCAAGAGCAAGGCCAGCCCCAAAAACACAAAGAGCCAGACATGAGCCAGAAGGACAAACTATTGGGATTAGCCTGTCCAGCAGGTGTCTGGCCTTGGTATTTCTCACTGTTAACTACAGCACAGATAGCTCTAAAAATGTTTTGCTGTAAGTGTTCTCAACAAAACACAGAGCCTATACACTTCCAGCCCCATTATGTATTTCCCTCTTTACCCTGTGTATAAGTAAAAACACAGACCATGCTGGGTTTCCGTTGTTCCTCCATCAGAAGGGTCAAGTCCCAGTCCCAGCTTTTTTCTTTGTCTTGTTTTTTTTTTTTTTTTTTTTTTTTTTTTTTCCTATTTGCAGAATTGGGCATTGCACTTGGAACCTTGCACTTACCAAGCAGACCTTTATGCCACTGAGCTGTCTCCCCAGCATTGTCTTGTTTTTTCTTAGTCTCTCATGCCCCCTCTTAGGACTTTTCTGCCTGCATGGGTTGCAGGACAAGGAAACTTAAAGATTTGAAAGACTAAATGTCACCCTGCAGTTGCTAGTCTGTGTGTGCTTTGGGGATGGTACCACTCCATTCCTTCCAACAGTATTTCCTGAGCACTAAGTTGGTTCTGGTTCTCTTGCATGTCACTGATAGCTCAGAGTTTACCATTAAGTAGATAAAAGACAAATTATGTCACAAATATGTTATAGTCTGCTAAATACTCTGAAAAAGAAAATAAAGCAGAGCAAAAGATGTGTCTGGAGAAGGAGAGTGTGTTTTGGGATGATGATATTTCAGTGGCAACCTGATGGAGGGATCGTGCTCTGCTGTCTAGGCAGAGGGCCTGAAGTAAGCGGATGTCTGCTATGTTTAACTTCATGAAGGAAGCCAGGTATGGTGGTGCACAGCTATATCCCAGCACAGTAAAGGTCTATTAGATCAATAAAGGAACCAGTAAATGAGCAGGGCAAGGTGGTAAATGCCTGGAGTCCCAGCACTTGGGTGGCTAAGGGAGGAGGTCACAGTTTGAGGCCAGTCTGGGGTACATGGTGAATTAAAGGCCAGCCTGAGCTGAATATAGGAAGACCTGTCTCAGAAAAACTAAACAACAGCAGCAACAGAAATGAAGGAGTCTGGCATGTAAACCAATCATATGTTGTGTCATAGCTGTAAACATTGTAAACTTTGATACAAGGTTAAAACAAGGAGTCTGAACAAACAAGGCAGGTTTAGGGGGGTGGAATGAAGTAGGGCTATGGTTATGCTGTACTTAAGATGCCTGGACAGCCACTTGAAAGTGTTGATTAAAGCATTAGAGACGTGAGTCTGAAGTAAAGTGGGCAGGAATGTGTAGGAAAAGAAACAGCAGAGTGATCAAGAGATGGAGAAAGGGGTTGATATCTCAGGCTAAGTGAAAAGTGGTCTAAGAACTGTAAAGAGGAATAAACAGTGTCTCAGTTATTCTTCTCTCATTGCTTAGACAAATACCGGATACCCAAGATGAGGGAAGGAAAGGTTTATTTAGCTCACAGTTACTGGAGGTTTCAGTCCACACTCAGCTGGATCCAAGGCAGAGTGGCACATGGCAAAGGCCAGCAGTTCATAGTGGCAGAACAGCAACAACAACAACAGGGCAAGTCTGTCTCTCTGTCTCACTTACATTACATTCAGGCTCTCTGCCTTAGGCTAATTGTGACACTCACCCGTAATCCCAGCAGTACTAAAACCTATAATCCCAGCCTTGGATCACCCATAATCCCAGTGGATCAAGAGTTAATCTCAAACTCTAGAAGTCCCTGCCCCATGACTGCATGAGGCTTTGGGGGAGACAACTAGTCACAAACCATAACAAACAGTGTAACAGAGTTAATAAGTTTGGTAAGGTTGAGGACTAAGAAGTAACTGCTGAGTTGGGAATGTTTATTACAGCGGACTCAGGAGCTGAAAGAGAAGTTTAATGGAGCTTGGAGGATAACATCTGGACTGTAGCCAGTATAAAATTAACTGGGCCAGTGAAGCAGAGACAGTAAATATGACCAGCTTTATAAAGACTTGTAAAAAGAGTAGCTAGCTAGGCCTTCTGACACCCACTTATTTTCCCAGCTACTTGGAGGCTGAGAGACAACAGGGTTACGATTTTGAGGCCAGCCTAGACAGCTTGGTAAGACCCTAACTCATAACTTAAAAAAATAACGCCAGAGTTATACTCCGGTGGTAGAGCAGTTACCTAGCATATGAAAGGTCTTAAATTCAGTCCCCAGTATTACAAAGGAAAAAAACGGAAGGAAGGAAGGACGAAGTACAGAAATTTAGCAGAACAAAGGTATGTATTTAAAAAGCATTGTACAGCAGCATTCAGATTAGGGCACATATACCTGCTTGGGTTGGGCTTACTTGGTCCTTTATCTACAGATAGCTAATAAAAGATATGCTATGAGCTAGTAAAAGATTTTTCAGTAAAATTAGTAATCTTGGGACAAAGCTGTAGTTCCTGATATTCTAAATACATAATCATTGGAATATATATTTTATGGTATTCCATATACATGAAATATTTAAACTTCATAATATCTCTTTGAGATATGTATGATTCTCCTTAGAAGAGGATAAATGAGGAATATGAGGTGTGAGCAAGTTAAATAAATTTCTTCATTCATTAAATTAGACCATACCATTGAGACTGGTCTGGATTTATGAGCAAGTGCAAAGGCCATGAGATTATTTCTCAAGCTTGTACATAAGTTGAGACTGCTAGCCTCTCCACTGCCTGGTATTTTATCTGGAATAGCATACTAGACATGAGTTTATCAGCCTTAGTAAACTGCCACATCCGTGTATTAGTAGTGGGAGGCCGTTGGGGGCTGAGGGTGTAGCCTAGTGTGTGCTCACCCGGCACGCACAAGGCCATGGGTTCAGTTCCTCGCACTGCCAAAGAGGAGAGTAGTAGGCAATAGGAATCTATGAAAGTTTTGGGGGTTTATCTTTTATTTTCTATACAGTACATTTTCAATGTGTTTAAAGCACCTTAACAGGCTAATAATGTTTCCAATTTGAAGTCAGAAAGTCACAATTCCACCTTTTAAGTTTCAGGCAGAAATGTGATTACAGAGACTAACACAGTAAATCAACTTCAGAAAAAGATAAATTCTGCTGGGCATGGTGGTGCACACCTGTAATCCCAGCACTTGAGAGGCTGGGGCAGGAGGATTGGGTACGAGTTCCAGACCAGCCTGGGCTGCAAAAGTGAGCTCAAGGCCAGCCTGAACCCTATCTCAAAAAAAGAAAAAGGTTAAATTCCCAAATTGTAAGAATTAATACTGATAAGTAAGTAGTTCCTCCTCCCTCTTAGCATCAAATAGGGTTTCACCTTTTCTTAAGAATACAAATCAGCAAGACCTGGTGGTACACACCTATATCCCACCTAATGCAGAGACCAAGGCAGGAGTATTGCAAATTTGAGACCATCTTGGGCAGCTTAGTAAGACCTTGTCCCAAAATAAAATTTTAAAATGCCTGGAAATGAATCCCAGTAGTAAGGCACTTGCCTCCCATTGGGGGCCCCTGAGTTAAATTCCCAATACCACAAAGAAAAGAAAAGAAAAAAGAAAAGAGGGAAAAGGGAAAAGGGAAAGAAAAGAGAAAAAGGATAGAAAGAAAGGAAGAAGGGGCCGGGGAAATAGCTCAGTAGGATAAACACTTGCCTGGCAAGCACAAGGTCCTGCGTTCAATCACTGGTCCCGCAAAAAAAAAAAAAATAAAATAAAAAAAAAAGGAATAAATCTCAATATAATCTTACATTTGCTGTTAAAATTGTTTCTTCAGGTGAAAATAAGAGTAGGAATTCTTTATAAGAAGAGTTATCAGGTAGAACTCCAGATTTCTTTGGATTGGCTTTGTACATAAAAGCATCTCAGTTTACCCACAAAGATACTAGCTATATGTGTTACAAAGAAACAATACCACTTGAAAGTGATCTCAGCTAACTGTTCCACAGTGCTGGCTGTCGCAGACAGTTGTTAGCTGGCTGTAGAATAATAGGGATATCATGACGGGAAATGTGAGTTGGAAGCATCAATTTGCTGTGGTTTAATGGCTTAGGCTCAGGTTTACAAAATTAATTTATTCTTGCAGTGTTAAGTAGAACCTTGCCTATGATTAATAGAAAGCTGCATTAATAATAAAAAGATTACTTGTTCCTTATGTCTGTCTCAGAATCAAAAGGTTTTTCCTTTTTTGGGTCAGGGTTCCAGTTGAGCCACCTTCTCTCTTGTCACTATCACCAAGTCACAATCAGGTAATTTTAGTTTATTTATTTTTGCTGTTTTTACTTTGATTTTTAAAAATTTAAGATTTTCATTTATAATATTCAAGTTGGCATTAATTGCCACTTATCTATGAACTTTACTACTTGTCTTCTCTGTTAATACAATGTTTGCACGTGATATTGTTGCTGACAGTGTTTTCAGAAACCCTAACCTTAGCAACAGCCCCACTTTTGTATGCAAAATGGTTTTTTGTTTCAGCTGCCACACACAGACAGAAGAGAACAGTTGGTGGAGCGTACTCGTAGAGAAGCACAGCTGGCAGCCTTGCAGTATGAAGAAGAGAAAGTAAGGACCAAGAAGATTCAAAGAGAGGCTGTCCTGGACTTTATCAAGGTGAGGCATTTGAACTCATTTCTAGTGTCCTGTTAGGTGAGATCTTGTAAGCTTTAATAAGGAAGTTGCTGATAGCCAGGTGTAGGGACACAGGCCTGTCATCCCAGCCAGTGAGGAGGCTGAAGCAGAAGGGTCGTAATTCAAGAAAGCCTGGATAATTTAGTGACTTAGTAAGACCCTGTCTCAAAATCTAAAAGAAAACATTTTTTTTCAAAATGAGCTGAGAATGTAGCTCGATACAGAGGCCATAGGTTTAATCCTTAGTACTGGGTGTAAAGGGCGTACTACTTTTTATCTAACCTCTCAAAAACTAGTCAGAACTTTTTATGGGTTTATCTAATCTTTCTAATATAGAGAAGATCAGAACGTTCATGTTTTACAGAGAAGGAAGCTACTATTCTAGGAAAACTAAGTGATGTGATCATCACAGCAGACAAAATTTTTAAAGCCTTGTTTGTTTACTTGTTCATTTATTGATTTTGAGTGGGGAGTTGATTGTTTTGTTTTGTTTTGTTTTGAGGCAGGATATCTTGGGCTACTCAAGGCTAGCCTGATTTCCTTAGCAAGACTCTGTCTAAAATAACAAATTATCAGTTAAAAGAAAAAAAAAAAAAAAATATATATATATATATACACACACATATGTAAATAATATTGCCTGAAGAAAATAGCAGCTTCATTAGAGCTTGTATTGATGACAAAAAGGAAAAATAAATTGCTTGGATGATAAAGATGATGATAATAATACTTCCTTGGGCCAGTGAGATAGCTCAGTGGACTAAGTGTCTGCTTAGGCAAGCTCAGGGACCAAGGTTTGATCCCCAGCACCACAGGCTATACCAGCCCCGCCCCCAGGTGCACTGAGCTGGCCACAGAGACCTGTGGCCCACCCCTGTAATCCCAGCACTGAGGAGGCTAAAAACAGGACAGTCACCACAAGTCCAAGCTGTGTAGTAAACCCTGTACCAAATATATTTAAAAGAAAAACCCTAAAATTTACTGAATGTTTACTATATACTGAAGGTATTGTTCTAAGCAAAATATATATAATATATATATATATTTCTCTCAGCCCTATAAAATAACTACAGTTATTTCTTTTTGTGATAGCAGTTTGCCTAAGGCTAAGGTTAAATGCTCAGCTAGTGAGTGAGTGGGCTCCATAGCCTGCTCTAGCTGCAGTGCCATCCTGCCTCTCAGGAAGTGATATGGCTAATGCTTAGATATCCCTGGTGCTGTGTGTTTTGTATAAGTTGCTCTATTTATTTATTTAGTTAGTTAGTTAGTTAGTCTGTCTTTTTGAGACAGGGTCTCATTATGCAGTTCAGGCTGGCCTTGAGCTCACTTTTGTAGCCCAGGCTGGTCTTGAACTTGCACTGATCCTCCTGCCTCAGCCTCCCAAGTACTGGAATTACAGGTGTGTGCCACCAAACTTGGCCGTAAGTTGCTTTTTAGCTTGCCTTTATCTCAGTTCCTTAGCTAGTAAGAGCTGCTCAATCTACAGACAGACGTTCATGACTGCCTTTAGATTATAGGGTGATCTTGATCTGTTAGGCAGATGCAGCAGAAGATTTTAAGTAGGAGAAAACAGAAGAGATACTTCTTTGAAAGTACTCGTGTTAGAACAGGTCAGGGAAAAAGAGACTAGAAGAAAGTGGAATAGAAATTGCAGTAATGAGACCGCAAAATGAAGGCATAAAGCTGGATGATTTGTAAAGTGCCCAAAAGCTGGTAGTTTTGCAGCGGTGGCAGGAACTTGGGATCAAAAATATCTGAATTCTAATTATTTCCCATTCACAATCTGAAAATTGCTCAACTACTTTGTGCCTTTAGTTTCCTCATATGTATTCTACTTGTCAATTAAATATTAACTATTTCAGAATTATTATACATGTATAACACGAGTATGGTGCTCTGAGTCTAGCATTGTGGGCAGAATGTAGAATTTGGCATCAGATATAAAGACAGGTATAGCTCAGTAGCTCAGTTATGCTACTGACAAACTTTGTGACCTTGTATTTGTCCCACAACCTTTCTTCTCAATTTTCTCATCTCTAAGCAGATGTGGTTATGATATTTATATGTCTCACAGAGCAAGGAAAGAGGGAGGTAGGTTTTGCAGTGAAGGGAAGGGAGTCTAAGGGTGGGGGGCAGGGCCACATGGGGAAGGTGAAGTAAAAATGATGGTGGTATGCCTAGCATATGTGCCAGTTCTCCAAGAGAAACATAATCATTACCTGTCTTACATACGTACCAGGAGAAAAAGGCGATACTGTGTGTAAAAGGACTGACTACATACATGTTATTATTTGTCCTAATTGCAAAAATTAGTGAAGTGAGGGACACAGCCCTTAGTACAGGAAATAAATTACAACTTTGTTTGTGGATACTGATGTGAATTGATAGTGAAGCTTCCATGTCGAGTGCTTGCATAGGCTATTGAGAAAACCAGAGATTTGGTCAATAGAAAGCTAGAGCTGTCAGCTTTAGCATGGTATTTAAATTAGTTAGAAAGTACATTCCTGTAATCCCAGCATCAGGAGGCTAAGGCAGGAGGATCACTGTGAATTTAAGTCTAGCCTGGACTACATATGGTGAGACCATGTCTCAAAAAAATAAATAAATCTCTAAAAATACCTGATACAGTTGTGAGATTTTTTTAAGTTTAAATTATAAGATACCAAAAGTAAGGACAACATCTTAAGTACAAACCAAGAAAATCTACTGTATATGTGAGAAATAAAGAAATAAATGCAAGTGGGCGTGGAGGCATGTGCCTATAATCCCAGCATCTGAGAGGCTGAGGCAGGAAAATCACCATGAATTTGAGGCCAGCCTGAACTGAACTGCATAGCAAGACTGTGTCTCAAAAAACAAAAACTGGGGCTAGTGAGATAGCTCAGTAGAATAAGTGCTTGCCTGGCAAATGCGTGGTCCTGAGTTCAATCCCTGGTCCCACAATAAATCAATCAATCAATCAATCAATCAGAGTGAGTATCATCTGTAGTGTTCTAGATTCTAACTGGCTTCCTTTTGGGGGGCCTTTGGGATATATAGCAAAAAGCATCACAGAGTCCACAAAAACAACAACCTGCAGTGGATAGTGAGGTAAGTATGTAACCACCTTTTCTTTCATTAAAAATGAAATGTTTTACATGTGATTTTCCTATTTTCGGTGATCAGAATTTTGCCATATTTTTTTCATCACAAAATTCTATTCACAAAGAAAAGATGATATAGGTGACAGAGTTATGTGAAAAGCCATGGGTCTAGCTGGGTGCATGCCTGTAACACCAGCACTAGAAAGCTGAGGCAGGAAGATCATCATGAGTTCAAATCCAGCCTGGGTTACATAGTGAGATCAAGACTGACCTTACCAATGTATAGCAAGACCCTGTCTTAAAACAGACTAACCAACAAAAGAGGCAGCAGCACCAGCCATGAGTCAGGATTCTATCACATCTGCTTGTGCACCTTGCCAGAGACTCTGTCACCCTCTCTGACTTTGCCAACCATACTCACTCAACAATATCATGTCACAGGAGCCAGGCGTGGTGGCGCACACCTGTAATCCCAGCACTTGGGAGGCTGAGGCAGGAGGATTGGTGCGAGTTCGAGACCAGCCTGGGCTACAAAAGTGAGCTGCATAATGAGACCCTGTCTCAAAAAGAATATATATCTATCTCGTGTCACAGAAGAGAGTTCTAAGACTTGTATCTGACATGGTGCCTGGTGTTACTGGTTAAAGAAAAAGACTCCAGGATTTCACCTTCAGTAGTTATTTCATTATTAACCAAGTAAAGTCCGTGAACAAATAGTTTTATATTAGGCAGTGTTGAGCACAGTGGCACGTGTCTGTTAATCCTAGCACTCAGAAGGCTGAAGCAGGAGGATTCCTGTGAGTTAGAAGCCAGCCAGGGCTACATAGTGAGTTCAAGTGAGTTCAAGGTTTCAGTTTGAATCTCACTTCTAAAAAAAAAAAGCACACATAAAGCCATTGTTTTCCGTGGTGGCGCACACCTGTAATCCCAGCACTTGGGAGACTGAGGCAGGAGGATGAGTGAGAGTTCGAGACCAGCCTGGACTACAAAAGTGAGCTCAAGGCCAGCCTGAACTGCATAGCGAGACCCTGTCTCAAAAAGACCAAAAAAAAAAAAAAAAAAAGCTAGGAATGAAAATTAAAAAAAAAAAAGAATTGTTTTCTGTGAATTTTGACTTCGCTTCAGAAGGTTTTTAAATAGTGAAATCATATTTGAAGTTAATTGGGGCTCAGTTAATTTATTGGCTGACAGGGCACTTAGATTGTGAGCGTGGTCCTTGAGTCACCACCCTTTAAACTGTGGCTTAATATCTGTCCTGTGTGTTTGTTTGAAGTACGTCACTTGTGTGTGTAGTTTGCTTTTGACATTGCTTCATTTTTCTCCACCTCTCCAGTGTCCTTTCCCACCCAGAAGGTCTCAGCACACTGATGATAGTGCCTTGTTTGTGGTAAGATTTATAAAAAATGAAATTTTACATTGCTGTGTCTGAAGATTGAAGAGTAGCTATGTGCTCTTCACTCAGAAATGACCTGAAGCCAGGCATGCAGGTGCACGTCTAGAATCCCAGCACTCAGGAGGCTGAGGTAGGAAGATCAGTGAGAGTTTGAGACCAGCCTGGGCTACAAAGTAAGGCCAGCCCAAACTGCATAGTGAGATCCTGTCTGTAAAAGACAAGACAGAAAAAGGGGCCTGGGATGTGTCTCAGTAGCACAGTGCCTGACTAGCTAGCATAAGGTCCTGAGTTCAATTTTTAGTACCCACCCCCCCACCCCCATATGTGCGTACCATAAAACATCGTGAGAGTCGTTGCTGGAAGCTTTGGAGGAGGTAGGCCTGTGTCCTGTCATCACTGTCCATGTTACCCAGTATTCAAGGGCTGCAGTATTCACAGTCTCTGTGTTGCTTCCCAGTGAAAAGCATTTGTAGTAAGAACTGTACTGGCTTTGTGTATGTGAGGCGTATCACTCTATCAGCCTTTTACATGGCTTTTCCTTCCAGGTACATTTTATTGTTAATTTGACTCATGAGTCACGGGTTTGTTAAATAGTGTCCCTTACCCGATGGTACTAATATACAACTTTGCATTGGGCTTCCTGCTTTATTACGTATTTTAAACTGCCCAAAAAAATGCCAAATTTGAATTTCAAATTCTTGCATCTCAATATTGTTACTCCACTCATTTTTAAACTCAGGAAAACATTACTAATAATGCTAACTACTGATCATTTTTAACTTCATTTACTTTTTTGTCTTGTTTGGATTTTTTGTTTTTGTTTTGAAACAGACTCACCAGAAACTCACTATGTAGCCTAGGCTGGCCTGGAACTCCAGGTGATCCTCCTGCCTCAGCCTTCCAAGTACCTGATTACAGTTATATATCCAGCTAACACTGGTTTACCTTTAATTGCCTTTTCACCAACTGAAAATTATTAAAAAATGAGACTTTATTTAAAATCGTAACTTTATAAGTCTTATGAGGAAATGCTTACCATTTGTAGAATTGCTTGTCTCATCATGTTTTATGCTACTATTTTTATGATAATATCAAAACCATTGTATTCAAAAGTAGTTTCTGCAGCAAGTCCTGCATTATGTGGTAGAAGAGCTGCTGTTGTTTGTCCCGTGAGTTGCATTCCTTGAACATCAGGTTTCTGCTATGCAAGCTCCCACTGCCTGTTATAATTTCTCTGTACTCTGCAAGTTTCATTGTCCTTGAAATGGATAAAGCACATTTTAACTGGGCAGACTTAAAGATGAAGACATTCACAAGAGTCTGGAGTTTTAGTAGAAGTTATTTGGCATGAGAAGTCAAAAATTAATGTAAGGAAATAGTGAAGGCTCTGATGGTCCAGACACACAAATATCTCCTTCACTTCTCAAGGCAAATTTAAGGTTAAAAATGATCACCATCCTCATTACTGAGGCAGAGAATGCCTTTCAGAGGTCATGGAGGTAGATCTCAATGTGGGTGACTTAGGACCAGCAGGAGACACCACAGTGTACCCTGTTGCCTTCCATACTATAACTGAAAGTTTATGTAAGAAAAAATAGACAATAGAAGAATCCTCTTAGCATGAAATTTCAAATAACTTTCAGTTACTTGTCAGAGGATATACTTGCATTTTAATTAAAAGTGTTTGGCTGAATGTGGTGGCACATCTGTAATCCCAACAATAGGAAGGCTGAGACTGCAGCAAGAGGATTTCAGTGAGTGCAAGGCCAGCCCAAACTGCATAATGAAACCTAGTCTCAGAAAAAAAAAAAAAAGTATTCATGCTTTGCCTTGTGAGTGAAATGACCCTTAATAAAAGCAAGATTCTTTTCCTTCTAAACTGATGATGACCTTAGGGGCCTTAGGGGCCACAAGTGCCTGCCTGGCAAGTGCAAGGTTGTGGGTTTGAAACCCGGTCCCACAAAAAAACAAATAAAAAATAAACTGATGACCTTTAAAAACACATTTTTTGTACGTTAAACTGTCCAATGAACACTACACCAAGAGTTGTATTTTAAATTCTGTTTCTGACCTTGTCAGAACTACTTTTCCAAGGCTTTGACTCAAATCTAAAGCTGGTCCTGTGGCCTCAAAGTTTTTATGGCCTTTGGCTGCTCACACCTGTCCAGTCTCATCTCTGGACTCACCCACCAGCATTTTTCCACCTCCCCAGATAGGTTAGCCCTTTGCTGCCTCAGGACATTTGCCAGTGCTGTCTCTGCATGGAACTGAATAGCAGTTGGTCTAATTGGGATTAATATTGAGAAGATGATGTTCTGATTCGCTGTAGCTCTGCTCAGTTAAAATGGAATTCTTTGATTAAAATTGTTTCCCAGCATAGGGACAGCAGAGGATTCCATAGTTTTAAAGGTGTTTTGCTAAAAATTATGATGTTCTCAGATTTTTTTTTTATGTTCTCAGATTTATTTCTATATAAAATCACAACTCAGTTGTTATTCTATGAGATATTGTAAATATCTTGAATTACATAGATGAAAAACTAGGTTGTATAAAAGGTATTTTCAAATATTGTCTATCTTAGTAAATATTTGAAAGTCGCCAGTGATCTTCCTTTTCCAATTTCATTGCTCAGATATGCACACTTGACATTTTGCTAACAAACGCTGCCTTCTGTTTCTTCTTTTCCTTCTTTGAAATGTAGTCGCTGTCAGGGTTGAATCAAGTGGGCTGTGCTGCTACCCTGCCTCATTCTGCTGCCTTCATGCCTCTTAAGGTATCTCTTTTTACATTAATTATCCAGGAAATTTGGGGATGAAATACAAAAGGTAGGTCTTAAATTTCCTAGTAGATTGGTCTTACAGAAACCTGAAATACAGGGTTGTGTAAAATACACATATACTGTGGGCATAATGGGGCATACCTGTAATCAGAAGGCTAAGACAAGAAGATCACTGAGAGTTTGAGGCTAGCCTGGGCTATATAGGGAGACTCTGTCTTAAGGAAGGAAAGAAGCAAGAAAGAGATTTTGCATAAAATTTTTTGAACATCTTATTGTTCCAGACATGGTCATAGAAAGCTGGTCATGGTAGTACATGTAATCCCAGCACTCGGGAGGCTGAGGCAGGAGGATGACTATGAGTTTAAGGCCAATTTGTGCTACATAAGTGAGTCCAAGGCCTTGTCTCAAAAATAAAAAGTCATAGAACCTGCATTGAGATTTTTTGTTTTTTTCTTGTTTTGTTTGCTTTTTGTGGCACCGGGGTTTGAACTCACAACCTTGCACTTACCAGGCAGGCTTTTTTTTTTTTTTTTTTTTTTTTTTT
>PVKN010018488.1:0-16815 GCA_004027915.1 Capromys pilorides
TACATGACACATCTTAATTCTCCTTTTCATCTCCTTTCCTCACCTCCTGCTCCCTCTATTTCTTGATTTCTTTCCCATCTGAGAAGGACCTACGTCCTTACTTTTTATTGTCTAGCTTTTATTTTCCCCACTATTGATAATTTCAGTTTCTCATATAAAAGAAACTGTAATATTTAAGCTCATGTGTCTCATTTATTTCACTTAACATTATGGCCTCGAGGTGCATCTATTTTCCTACAAATGACTCAAGTTCTTCTTTATGGCAGAGTAGTATTCCATAGCATTAAATATCACATTTCATTTATCCATTCATCTGTCGATGGACATGTAGTCTTCATCCAAAAATTAGCTAATATGAATGATGCTCTTATAAATGTGGGTCTGTATGCATTGCTGTAATTGATGATTTTGACTATTTGAGAAAGATACCTATAAGGATAATAGAGGGGTCAAATGGAATTTCTATTTTTGTTTTTTGAGGAATCTTCATACTGATTTCCACAGAGGGTTTAGTAGCTTATATTCCCACCAACAGTGTAGAAGAGTTGCTTTTTCCTTGCAGTCCCATTTGCATTTGTCATTATTTGGCTTTTCACGATGACCGTTCTTTCTTGGTGGTGTTTGCATGTGCATTTCTCTGAAGGGCAGGGATGCTGGGCCTTTCCTCCTGCTGTCGTTAGCCATTTGTCCTTTGTGCTCTGTGAGGTGTCTATTTCACTTGATTGGGAGATTTTTTAATCTTTAGTGTATTATATATTTTAGACATTAGTGTTCTGAGGAATCAGAGGTGAGTTCCAAACTCACCACCTCTTTCCTTTCTATAATAACACTGTGCCTTCATTCACCTGTTCATAAATATTTATTAAGACAATATTGTACGATGTGTAAAGTACAGTGCAATATTACAGCTATACTAGTGAGGAAGACAGGCTACCTTAAAGAGCTCAGAGGTATCTAGAAACACCAAAAATAACCTAATAATTACAATGATGTTTGAAATCCACATTATTATTTTTACTCTATTATCAAAGCTACTTGATACCAAACATCTGTCTTTTCTCTACATCATTTCATGAACTTTCCCCCTTCTGTTTGGTGTGGTTTTATTTTTCCTTGTCTAACTATTTTTGCATTTTTCACTAGATTTTAAACTTTCTCTTGAGGACAGACTGTTTCATCAAGCATATTTTTATTTCTCAGCACAGTATTAGTAGGTAACGAACTTTGCCTGATTCATATCTGCTGATATCCAGCTACACCTAATTTAGAGCTGAAATTGGAGTCTGTTATAACCAGTGGGAAGACAGGCTCCTCAACAAGCTTTACATACACACACACACACACACACACACACACACACACACACACACACCTATCAGAGGCTAAACAAATGATAAACTCAATCATTTATCCAATGAATGTTTTTCTTTTTGCCATCCTTATCTCTTGTGTGATGCCTCCTTTAGCATTCTAAAGGGTTGTTTTGGTAAGAAAGTCAATTTGTTAAAATCAATTCTCTTTTAAAAGTCATATTGTTGGGCCGGAGAGATGGCTCAGCGGTCTAAAGCACCTGCCTAGGCAAGCTTAGGCAACCTCAGGGACTGCAGTTCGATCCCCAGCAAAACATACTGTGCCAGCCTCACCCCCAGGGCAGACTATAGTCATATTATTTATGCTTTAAAATAATCAACTATGTTGACAGACTTTTTTTTCCCTGAGTGAAAGAAAGCATAGTCATTGTTAGAGAAAGCTTAAGTGGCCCTGAAAGTTGGCTTTCATCCCTCTGAGGTGAGGTGGTCTGGTCATGACACTCTGGAATGTTCGTTAACTTTGTGAGATTGCTTAAAATCAGCAAATTCCCTCTTGTGCAGAGGAAAGTGCAAAGGCTACTTGAGAAGCAGGAGCCTGAAGCGGGACTAAAGTTGCCTATATGTGGTTTTTAGGAGGCAGATTTTTTTTTAAAAATTCCACTAAAAAGTGTTATTTTGAGGTGGGGAAGTCTATGAGAATTCAGGAGAATTTGTAAATTTAGATGAGGAAAACAAATTGCATGCTGGAAGTTGTACCAACCTCTAACTGAAATGTCACTTTCTCTGTAGTTATAAATGAAACAGGGGCTGGAGGTACAGCTCAGGGGCACAGTACCCGCCTGCAAAGCTCAAGGTCTTGAGTTTGATTTCTAGTGCCAAAAATAAATACTTACATACATACATACATACATACATACATACATACATGCATACTGCGGTAGCATTAGCAGAGCTGTGGCTTTATCATCAACAGAAACCAAATCTGTGTATGTGTCACATTCTGGTTTATACAAACATCTCAAAATATCACCTACATTTATCACAACTTCAAAATTATGGTAGTCATCATATTGTGCCTAGTTTTTATTTATTTATTTATTCATTCATTCATTCATTCACTCATTCATTCATTCATTCATTCATTCTGGGGATTGAATTCAGGACCTTGCACTTGTGTGTGTGTGTGTGTGTGTGTGTGTGTGCATGTGTATGTGTGTGTGTATTTGTTATAGTGTCTCACTATGAAACTCGGACTCATAGGATCCTCCTGTCTCAGCTTCCCCAGAGCTGGGATTACCAGCCACCACTTCCAGTCTTGGCAGCTGGCTGGTTGTGCTTGGGGTGGGGCTGGCACAGCATGTGGTGCTGGGGGTTGAACCTGGGCCCTTGAGCTTGCCTATGCAAGTGCTTAGACTACTGAGTTTTCTCCAAAGCCCCAGGACCTTGCACTTTGCAGGCTAAGCTCTAGATGTTATTATTTAATATATAAAAACCCCATAAGATTCTATATCATACTTTTGCTATACATATATGAAAATTCTTATTCTTATTATATATATGTGCACATATACCTTTGTAATATAATACATTATGTAATTTTTTTCCAGAAAACATTATTTCGAGGGTCTGTGATGCAACTCAGTGAAAGAGCCCATGCCAGCAAGGGCAAGGCCCTGGGAGCAATCTCCACTACCATAAAACAAAACAAAAAGAAATATTATTTTGAGAAGTCAGTAGTTTCCATCACACCCAGAAGGGGGTCTGTCCATGAGGTACAAGATGTAAAACACCTCACTCAATAGGGCAGTACATTTGGCTTGTTAGTCGGCAGCCTTTTTCATCCCTGAAGTTGCTGTGAATGGAACAGGTCCCCATGGAAGTCAACGCACTGTGTGCTAGAGAATTGGATGCATGGGACCCATTTGAAAAAGTCATTCACTGGCTATAAAGTGGAGCCCTTGTGGTACTGCCCAGCCGGGAGGCACTCTCTAATCATGACAAAGAGCTTCCTATGGGAGGAAGCATCCCTTGGGGCATACCTCATGCCACCCATTCTGTGTTTGTAGCTGGTTGGTCTGAAACATCAGGACTTATTACTAAATAGGTGACTCAGATGGCTGGAGGCCACAGGGGATCGGGTGTGGGTGACAGCTTGAAGAGTCAGAACCTGCTTGCATGGTGCTCCATTCATAGCTTCATGCTGTGCTGGAATTCTTTTTTCAGGTCTTTTTCTTCTCTGTGGTGCTGTGAGGTCCTTAATGTTTGGTGAATAAATGAAGGAATGACTGGAAGTCATCATTACGAAAGAGTCATCCATTGGCTATGAAGTGGAGCCCTTGTGGTACTGACCAGCAGTGAGGCACTCTCTGGTCATGACAAAGAGCTTCCTATGGGAGGAAGTGTCCCATTATGAGGAAATCAATGGAATTATACATTTTCTAAACAAATTAAGGTAGAAAGATGTGAGGAAGATAGTTTAGACTTCACTCCATTTAAGTATCATCAAGGCATGGGGTAAAGGAGAGCATTAATCCTAAGCCATAATGTCACATGTCAGACTACCAAGTACACAAATAGAAACTGAAGAAAAAAATCCAATGATGATAAAAACAAGCAGCTTCTCTCCTATTCAATGGAAGGGAAATGTTGACAGCAAATAGCTCTCAGCGTTCCTGGAGTCCTGGCAGGCTCTGAAGATTTCTAGGTAGGCAAAGAGCTTTACTTGGGACTCATGCTGAGGCACAGAGACATCTCCTTAGGAAAGACTGCTAAGGCTCCTACGAATGTCTCCTGTATTCTGTTCTTGTCCAGAAACTTGTTTTGAAGGGTATTGGCTAAGCTAGAAGGGAGGAAGATTAAAGTAGAAGGAAGAGAGGACTTAGGATCACAAATTATTAGCAGAGGTCTTTTATACATTTTATTAAGTTTTTACAACGTCTTTGGGAAGTAAGTTCTACTGTCCGTGTTTTATCAACCGACTGAGGCTCATGGTGGTCCAGTGAAATTTCTAACTTCGCACAGCCATTAAGCAGCATGAGACTCATGGGAAAAGCAAGACAGCTGTAGGCAATGAGAGTGCAAGGTAAAAATGTCCACACGTAAGATGCCTTGAGTGTCAGGGGAGGAAGCCCTTCCATGGAGGATCCCAGCATGCTTCTGCAGAGCCCGAGCAACCACTGTGTGCCGCTTGGTATGGTTTCTTTTCAGATTTCTACAGCCTCTGATGTTTGTTATGTACTTGATGTCTTCTAACTCCTAGATACTAAGTGTCCAAAGAAATAACTTATTTAGTATCCTTATTTAACAGATGTAAAAGTGATATCGTAAAAAGCCGCTTTAAAAAAAAAAAAACTGGGAAAGGGGGGCCGGTGGGTTGGTTTAGTTGTCTGAAGCACCTATGTGGGCAAAATCAGCTGGGGACAAGAGATTGTGGTTCTGTCCCCAGCACCATACGCTGCAACAGACCTGCCCTTCAGGCAGCCTGAGCCAGGAAAAAAAAATCCTTCTCAAATTTTAGAATTGGCTAAATACCAAATGGCTCAGCAGATTAAAGCGCCTGCTTAGGGAGATGCCAGTGGCTGGGGTTTGATCCCTGGCATGCGGTGCCAACCTCGCCCATGGAGTACACTGAGATGGCTAATGAGACTGGGCGTGGTGGCACTTGGGAGGCTGAAAACAGGAGAATCACTGCAAGTCTGATTTACATAGTGAGATGCTGTAGACCCTGTCCTAAATACAGATAAACAAACAGGTAAATAAATAAATAAACTAGTTTGTTGAAGCAGCGTTAGAACCAGGGTTTTCTAAGTCCTCTTTGAGCCTTTCCACTATGCCGTGCTCCTGTAAATAATCAGCTCTGAGGTTGAGCCTAAATCAATAATACAGAAACTGTTGCAAGACTGATTTCACAAAGGTCCAAGGTGCAGGCTACAGGTTATGTCCAAGCTGGGGGAAAATCACTTTTTTTGGGGACAGCAGAACAATTTCATATGAATGCAGCACAGTTTGTGGTTGTTCACTTTGAATAATTTTCCTATTGCTGACTGCAATGCCAAATTATTCCCTAGCGTGGATGATGGTGACTGAGGCATATGAAAATAGCCCAGATCACATCCAGAAGTCCAGCATGCTGTAGCTTGTATGACTGATAAAGCAGCAGCTGTAGCCTTGGACTCTCCTTCCCTGGTTCCCAGGAGCTGTGGTGTATTTTGAATGATCTGTGTATCAGCAGTGACTCTTCTTCCCTTCTTTTTGGAACAAGAGATTGGCATGGAGTTAAGATGGATCATTGCTGGGATGCATGTGCTCAGATTTTTCCCTACCCCCAAACTCCTGTCACTTCTAGTCCAAATGCCCCATTTGGAGTGGTTTCTCAGTCGTGCTTGCTTTGAATTCCTTTAACCAGTGAATGTAGCCTCTGAAAGAGATTCAGGGACAGAAGTGAGTCTATATCAGGACATATCCAGAGTTTTTCCTCTTTGCTTGTCACAGGAAGATCATTCATGGGAAACATCCTGCCCTTAGCCAGACTGTGTTGTTCTAGCACTCCTTCTGAACACTCCTTTCCACTTTTATTTCTAGAACCATGCATCCACATAACCAGCTCTTTTACCTGGGACAGACTTCCTAATGAATGATAGATATATCCTTAAACTACTCTCTATTAGGTGGATGGGTAGATGGAGGGAGGGAGGGATGGATGTTTGGAAGGATGGATGGATGGATGGATGACAGTATCCTCACCAATGATGTCCCTAAGGGACTATGAAAGTCAGTAGACAGATGGGCTGTTCACTAGGGACCAAGTATTATTCCTTACAAAGTAGACATTTGTCTCCAGTGGAGAAAGCATCAGGACATACAGCAACCAAAGAGCATCTGTGGTAGAAAGGCTTGTTCCACGGGCATTTCATTTTTTGCTTGTAAGCCTGTTGCAGTTGAATTTGTGTGTCCCTGACTTCAAGTGATTGGATAGTGGGAGATAAAATCAACTTCTAATATCAAAGTTTTTTTTTTTATCCAAATGTGGAGCAAAAATTTTGAACACTATTCTTGGAGTTGAATGAGGAGCACTCTTGCTGACTGACCTCTCAATGGGCACCATACATACGTGGATTTGTAGAGAGGAAAACAAGTAATCCTCAGACGTAAATATATCTTAAGGCTTCCGGAGGTGATATATGCCTACAGGTGGTTTTGCTATAAGTGATTATTCTTGGCCTAATAGAAAATTTCCTTTTGCAGGGATTGTACATTTTTCCAGATTATCAATGTAGCATGCAAAATCTCATAACTTTAGAAATTCAAAAGATCAAAGGATCAGAGCCCACTGGGTTCTTTAGACTCACCACACACTAGAACAATAGTCTGTCCTTAGAAGTCCCTTTTATGAAAACACAGAAGTGTACTTTCATCATCTCCAAAGTGCACTTTGCAAATTGATGCACGTTCCTAATGCTTGCACTAGGTATGCCTGTTGTTTCTTGATGTCAAGACTCGAATTATATCCGTAGACGACAGCGCTGGCTGCCTGCAGCGCGGAGCTACGCAGCTAATAACTGCGAAGGTGTTGAATTGAGTTGTGGTTGTAAATGACAGCCAGATTTATCAAATAAACTCCCAAATATTTATTGAGATGACTTTTGAATATTAATCTGATGCATAGCGCAGACTCAGCAGTAGTTCTACAGGACAGGAAAGATTCTTTCCATCTATGGAATTCCTTGGCTCGCAGGCACAGGGTAATTGCCTGGGAAATATTTTGAGGGACACACACACACATGCACAGTGATACAGTAAAGCACAGAAATGTAAAAATAAGGCTCTTAATGATTTAAATAAAACAAACTCAGAGGTGAAGCCCATGTATTGGTCATCGGCTTAGAATGTGCTTCCTGTATCTCAGAACTCTGATTTCTATATGTTCAAATTTATTAACTGTCTACAGCCTGGTACTGGGCTCATAAAAAGACTAAGGTGCAGCCGCTTCCTACTAACAGTTCCCAGACCAGTACTAGAAGTAAACATGTAAACAAGGGACAGCAACATTAAATAGTGAGGTCTACCTCTGAGCAAATGAAGGGAAAACAGAGTGAAGACAGGCATCTGAATCACTCATTCAGCTTAGCAGGACTGGGAGGCACGTGTCCTCCGGGAGACACCCCGTGTTTGTTATCCTTCGAAGTTTGCAGCTCTCACGCATCACCTTGTCCGCAGTAGAGTGCTTCGGCTGTGATGGTATAGCAGCTCTGCCGTGCACTCTTTTTCCCTATTCTTCAAGTATTAGTCAACGCCTGCAGTAGGTGGCAACTCAAACACACTTCCAGCTTGCTTGCCTGTGCCTCGGGAGTTACCTTTGGCACCGCACCCCGCAGGCTTTGGCTCCTGCGTTTTGTTGCTCTCCAGAGACACTGGTCTCATTCCTGGATTCTCCCGAAGGATTGTAACCGCACTCATAAAAAAAGATTCTTGGACTCCAGACAAGTCACATTCAGGTGTTGTGTTTTGGAAAAATAGAATCTGAGGAAGGGAATGTGCCACAGTAGAGCAGCAGGACTCTTCGTTTCTGCTTTCGTAGCTGGCACTGGCTAAATTTTAAGGTCACGAGAAGGAGTGGCGGAATAGGCTTGGAGTTTCTGGCCTTTGTTTTCTGGTGCACCAGCCAGAATACGGGATATAGAAAGTGACTACTGCAAGGTTAGGTCCCTGTCTTTTTATTTTTTTTCCTCTCCTCCAAATATGCACAAGGAGATAACCAAATGTTTGCTTTCCAATCAGAACGTACGTTTGGGTACGTCTACGTGACCAGAGGCAACTAACTGAAACCCTGTTTCACAACAGGAGCTTACCTGAATGCTTTAAGCTGTGCTCAACAGCTTGAGATGGCGTTAAAAATAGGCTATCACCTGGCTGTACTGCATAGGTGACCTTGGTAAGTAGAAAATGGGACAATAAAAGTTAAGTTATTCAGCAGTTCCCTAATTTTCCATTGCGGGGGTGGGGGGGGATATGTATCTCTCAGGCACTAAGTTTTCCCCACATGACAAATATACGAAATAATTTATTACATTTAGGAGTCTGCCTGGTAATGGAACTTTAAAACTATCCATCTCCCAAATGAATTCAGGAGTGTCTTTGATGCAATAGTAACAGTGACAAAAGTAATGCCCATCATCAAGTCAAAGAGAAGAAAACAACCTAATAATAACTGTTATCATAGTAGCCGAAACATATTTAGTGTTTACCAAGACTGGGGGTAAATCTTTTAAGTGTATGTAAACCTTAACAGTTCTCCTATGAGCAAAGCACTATGATCCCTGTTCTTCAGAAGACAGGGTGTCAAGTCGTTTCCCTTCAGACAAAACAAGGTCTTTTGTCTGTCTGCCTCCAAAGCTCTTACTCACCTTCATGCTATCTTGTGACCCAGATAGGCCATTGGGCATGTTTTGTTCTAGCTTTTGTTTTTGTTCTGTTTTTTTTGAGGCAGGCTCTCACTAAGAAGTCCAGGCTGACCTTGAACTCACAACAATCTTCCTGCCTCAGCCTCCTGAGTACTGGAATTATAGGTGTACAGCAACATGCCCAGCTCATTGGGTGTTTCATAAATAGGTTTTCATCTAATTCTCAAAGTAAGCCTGAGAATTGGGTGTTATTATGATTACCACCTTCACACAAATGAAAATCCAAAGCCCCACTGCCAATAGTGAGAACCTGAAATCAGACTCCATTCGGCCTGACTCCAAAGCTTGTGTTTTCTGTCTGCTCCGTTTGCTACCTCCAGACAATTCCAGAATGCTATCCTCACTCCAGATTGCCTCCCTAGTGGGCTTTCTGGTGTCTGAAATTCACTTAACAGGGAATGACACCTTCATTCTATAATTTGGAATATAACCTGAGAAGAACACACTGCTGGGCTATTTGAGCACTGGCCCAAAGAGCTTCGGGTTGCCAAAATCTGCAGAGCAGAAAGTGGGTACCAGAGAAAGAATACATGGAAGTGGAAAAGGCACAGCCTCAGAAATGAAAGGAAGCAAAGAAGAGGAGACCAGAGGGGATGACAAAAGCATCAACTTCATCTTGGTTAGGGTCTAACTTGGTGCATATTAAATTCTCCTATGTGTCTGGCTAGATACATCGATTAGATCATATAAACATTATGGATATATGATATATAATATATATTCTATTTAATCTCATATGTATCATAGGTTAATTTATATGTATATATATATATATATATATATAAAATTGGAATCTACATATAGAATTTTACTGCAGATGTGATTTTTTTAGTTACTTGCTGAAGAACATATATAATCTTTGTTTTTTTTTCTTGGGCTTTCTCTTATATGTTGGTTTGGATTTATTGCTAAATTCCCAACTCTTCTGTCATTGAGGATTATTCCAACACTCATTCTACGTGGGAGGCACAGTTCCATTAAATTTTCTCATTGTTTTAGGCTCATATACAATATTCAGCCCTAGTTTATTTCCATGAAAAAAAAGAAAGAATGAAGAATGACCCAGTTTTCATCCTTTCATTCCTTCATCAGCTGCATTGATGGAACATTTTCTCTGTACAAAGGCCTTCAATTCTGTGCAGAAGTTGACTGTTCCCAGCAGTGCCTGCTGAATGTGGTGTGTGCATTGCCTAGTGAGGAGCTTAATTTCTGGGAATCAAGCTGATGAAACTCCTCTCAAAGCCCTGGTGACCATACATCCATCATCCAAACTAGACTGCTTTTCAGAGAGTGAAAGAGAATGCTATTCATAATCATGCTGCAGGGCAGGCAGTGGCGAGGACATTACAGGGCAAACAAGGACACAGAAGAAGGGACAAGTCTAGTCACCTCAGTAGCATCTGCCCTTTCAGGTAACAGCCTTCATCAAATCACGTATGTCATTTCACAGATATCAAGAATAATTACATCTATTCATTTATAAATGCTCAGAGTCCACTGAGCACCAGAATGAGGCTGGGCTCTGTTAAAGATTCCTCAAGGAAGTTGACAGTCTAGTATAAAAAGACACATAGATGACATACATTAACAATAGGAATAGTGCTAACCAATGCTCATGGAGACCTTTCTGCCAATTGACATGCATTTTGCTAACTGATTTTGTTCATTATCTCATTCATTCTTTAGCAAATCCCTTAAGTTACACTAGTAACGCAGTTGTGCTGGGTTGTCCAATCAGGAGACCAAGACTCAATAGGTGAGCTTGTCTTGGGCTCACGTGCCAAAGCTTCAGCTCACAGTACCATGCTTTACAGCTTCCAGGGAGAGGAGCCCAAATGTATGTCCAGAAGAGATCCGAGCCAGGGAACAGTGGACCACAGAGAAGCTCCATACCTTTCCCTGTCATGCATGGGAAGCCCAAGAGGGAAGAAATTTTCTAAAAAAAAGGTGACAATTCAGGTGGACCTTGACAGTCCCCAGAATTTCCTTAGGGAGCAGAGAAGCAGGTGGAAGCACCACAGGCCAAGAGCCAATTTCACCTGCAACAGCAGCATGCAAGGGACAGCAGTGGAGCAACACGGTGAAGGCTGCTTGGCCCTGCAGCACAGACAGGGAGAGAGACCAAGGTGGTCACCATTTTGGGGGGCACCTAAATAGCAGATCATAAGCAGAGTTGTGCTGTTTCTAGGAAACAGTTCGTATCACATTTAAGATTCTTTGTAAATTTGCCATGTTAATTGTCCAATTGAGCTCATCAAGAAGGACATCAGTATGGCTGGCCAGATAGCTCAGTGAATTAAAGTGTCTGCTTAGGCAGAAGCAGGGGCTGACCCTGGGCGTGCTGAGATGGCAATTGAGACTGGGTGTGGTGGCGCAAGCCTGTAATTCCAGTGTTTGGGAGGTTGAAAACAGTCTGAACTATGCAGTGAAACCCTTTATACCCTGTATTAAATACATAAAAAAGAAAGACAATAGCAAATGCTATCTGTCAGATCACATCAAATATTGGAGTTCCACACATTTAAATATTGAAAAGAACTGAAAAGCATAATTTTGAATATTAATTAAGCTTCAATAGTTTGAGTGCAAATACTTTCAAAAAATAAAAAATAAATTCCACAAATATCCAAAACTTGTTATAATGATATCTTATGCTGTTCATGGGCACAATAAGAAATTACAAGACTATTTCTTAAAATGCGAAGAAGTGTAATCTCACAGCTCTGATGTGTTTCGCTCTAGAAATCATAGAATATGTTCATTAATAATATTTTATTCATCTTCCAGGTGAGACTTAGTTTGAAAAGTTATCTCAAATCAAACCTCCATAACTTAATACATTAATATTATATACATAATGTATGCTTTAATTAAAGGCATTTTTTATTCCAGTGATCAAATGAGCATCTCTGCGCTGTGGTCTTAGCCTTTCAAATTCTTTCAGTTGTAGCCCAAGAGGAGGCTTCTATCACTGGCTTTTATATTGTTGGACTAAAACTGTAAAATTTTATAGTCATTTAAGAACCATGGCTTGAAAACCATCTTCAAGCATTTCAAATATGAGCTTCATCCTACAGTAGAATTAAGAGGCATTTCTTTTCCATCAAAAGCATCATAAATAGCACCATATCTTGTAGTAAATCCGGAATGCAGACTGCCAGGAAAGGTACTGGCTTACTAGTTTGGCTGCTGGAGTTATTTCACAAGCTGCTGGATGACCTCCAAAGGCCCCTTCAACTTTAAAAAAAAAAACTCCCTCATTTTTCAGAAAATTGTGACTTATGACCAGGTCTTGGGCAACTCAATCCATGACCATCTGCAAAAGAGCGATCCATTACCAGCTCACTAGGAAAATCACCAAGCCTAGCACTTAGTTAAAGTCATGGCTAGAAAATATTAGAGGTAGGAGATGTGGAGAAGAAAGAACAAATAAACCAAGGAGAAATTCCACCTAAAAATGATATAGCAACTAAGGAAGTAAAAAATGCCAAAGGTATAAGTTATTTCGTATACATGGACTTGTAGGTGCCGGAATCTTCAATCCCAATCTCCACCAACAGATGTCAGTTTTTCAGGTATATCTTTAAGTAATGTAGCATCCTTCCAGTTTTCTAACAAATTATTTCTACTTCATCCAGTTTATTCATTCACACAAGTACATATTTAGTGCTTGTATACATTGCTCACTCTGCCAGTCTCTGGGCAGCCCTGAGAGGTTGGTAGCTATGTGAGCTGCCTTCTTACGCAGCCAATGATAGTGGTAAAGAATGAAAAATAACCACTTAGATAACTATATTGAATGCTATCAGTTTCTCTGTAGAGACGAGTATGCATATTACTTTAGACAGTGTGAGCAGACAAATCTCCTGCAGGAACTGTCCAATAAAGAAATCGATTACAAGAACCTCGTGTAGGAATAAAGCTTTGCTCCAAGAAAAGGGCAGGACCAGATGTGTTTTAGGAATTTCTAAGGGACAAGTGTCCTCAGAGCTTAATGCACAAGTGACAGAGGGACAATTTGATGACCCACTTTGAGGCCAGAAACAAGGCAAGGGCTGGCTGGATGATGCACCGGAGCCACACCCCTGTGTTCCTCTGTATAATTCTGTTCTGTATTAAATGAATGGCTGAGTCCAACACAATGAGCCACTCTGAATCAGTAGCTTCAGATAAATGATCTGAAAATGCAGATGTAACACGAACGCTTTCCTGCTCACAGACCAGGGCTCATCCAGTCAGAGGAACCCCCAGGCATTAGAGGAAAGTCCTTTCCCTGTAACCGTATACACATTTCTTCCATCTCCACCCGCATGCCTGTGAACCAATCCCTTGCACTCTGCCTGAGTGTTCTTTTTCCATTTTTCTGAAAAAAAAAAAAAAAAAAAAAAAAAAAAAAACCCTTGCATTCTCTGTGCTTGTGCTCCTCCTCCTCCTCCACCTGCTTCTCCTCCTCCTCTTCCTCCACCTCCTCCTCCTCCTCCCCCATTACCAATATTCGCCTGTTGAAATCCTATCCACCCTTCCCGACCTAGCTTAGGGCCACCTGTTCCGGCAGGCCTTCCCTTCTCCCTCTGCCAGAATTTATCTTTCCTTCCTCTGTCCTCCCACAGGACTTTGCACCTGTCTTAGAATGCCCACTGCAATATTTCAACCATACCCATGCTTGCACATCGCTCTCTTTCATAAATACAGGCTACCGAAGTCCCACTAGATGGCAATTTTAAGTTTACAGTCCCCTGTAGGGCCTTGAAGGAACAACTGGAGAGTAGAAGAAAGAGGATAAAATGTGGAAAGTGAGATCAGAGAGGACACACAGATTTTAAACAAGCAACTTCAGTCCAAAAATACAAAAATAATAGCATTTGTTTGCTTTTAAGAGAAGCGATCATATTCACATAACTCTATTGAATATATATATATATATATATATATATATATATATATATATATTGCATTTAGTACAGGGTCTCACTACACAAATTGTACTTGTAGCAATCCTCCTGTTTTCAGCCTTCCAAGCATTGGGATTACAGGTATCTCAGCACACCCCTGTGCTGGGGCTGGCATGGCACACCAGGGATGGAACCCTGATCCCTGCATCTGCCTAAGCAGGCACTTTAATCTACTGAGCTATCTGAATGGCCTTTGAGGTACATTTTTGTAAGTGTTCTGTTTTAGTATGACTGTTTTTCTCATATTGACTAATTTATATGTTAAACTTTACTATAAGAATGCATATATACCATATATATGATGTCTATCTATCTATCTATCTATCTATCTGTCATCTGTCTATGCTTTAGTACTGTCTGACTTTTCAGGCAGACAGCAGGAGTCATGAGACATATCTCCTGTAGATCATGAGGGACTACTATACTCCACATTTTAAAGTTTAGACTTGCTAAAATTATTTCAGGCAATATTTTCATCTCCACTCAACTTGACTATTGGCACCTTAGTGTCATTTTGTAGAGGTCCAGTTATCTCATCAGAAAGCATAGAGTTCTGAATTTCTGAGACTACTTACGTTTCTAATTAGTTTATGATCTTGTACACACAGAGAAGATCATAAAAAGTCTCCAGCTTCCCACGTGAAAAGGGAAGGGGCTGTGATGCTATTTCCATGAGAATGCACAAAGGGCCACTAGGTGTGAAATGAGTGCAGCCCAGCCAGTCACATGCTACTTAGACACAGGAGCACCTTTGAGAAGGACGTTGTCAAGTGATTAGTCATTGTGTGATGTTGTAGAGAGAGAGGACACTTTCGCAAAGCGGTGCGATTGGGTCACTGGCTCCACATGGTGTCCTGGTGCGGCCCAGAGAGGAGGTGAGCCTGAGACGTTGCCAGAACAGCAATGTGCTGCTTTTAAGCTCTTTCAAAAATAAGTAAAAGAACATTCTGAAATAATGATGAAAAATATAGTAAATACATAAGATAGGGTCATTTATAATCTTAGTACTTTTTAATGTACCTAGGTGAATGTGATATACTCTTATATGACTAAGCACAGTAAGTTTAGTCATATCAGTATCGCAACAAACGTAAGTAACTTGACGTGCTAATAATATACTACAGCTGCATCCACTAGGAAATAAGCATTTTCTAACTTTATTATAGTCTTAGGGTGAAAATATATGTGCTACTGTTTTCTGAAACATTGTTCTGTCCTTGGTGAATGCATTTTGATTTGCTGATGAGATGATTACCCATAATGCCTCAACAACAACTCCAGGCCACGCCCTCATTGTCTCTGCTGTCAAGTGGCCCTAGCAGGTGCCAGAGTTTGAGTATCCTCAAAACAAACACTGAGCCAAGACTCCAGCACAGGTAGTGTGATGGAAAAGTGCAACAAACAAGGGTAGCTGAAGGAAGAAATGAGGAAGGAAGGAAGGAAAGCAGACAGTAGATGTTGTGCCTGAAGCCAGCGAGCAGTTGGCAAGTGGGTCTGAATCCAGTGGGACACGCTGAGCCCTGGACACTGCACTCTGCACACATCCCTGCCTAGATGTGCAGGAGCTGAGATGCTCACAGCCCCACCTGCCTGTCACTGGTTAAGAGTGCTCCTTCGAGGAAATGAACGCCCAGGCTCTTCCAGCAGCCTGTGCTCACAGGAGCTGTGGCTCCTGGCGGCAGTCTGACAGCTGTCTTCCATCAAAGAGAAGGGAAGTGCTCCCGGAAGGTCAGCATAGAATGCACAGGAAGGGCTGCGAGATAGCTCCATGGCACAAGAACCTGCCTGGCAATTGCAAGGTTGTGAGTTCGAACCCAGGTCCTGAAAAAAGAAAAAATTCCAGAATGCACAGGAATGGGGAAGAGATAGAGGAAATATGGCAGAAACTGGCCGTCTCCACTCCAGGGTGAGTATGTCAGACCAAAGACTGATGACATCCGCTACAAATCTATGAGCTGGTTCAGAAACAAGCACTGGTAGAGCTTTTCATTCACAAGAAAAACAAATTCAAACATTTTGCACTATATCTGGATTTTCAAGGATGCCATTTATGGTAGTATGCTTCAACCTAATCTAATTAATCCATAGGTTATATCTACACAAAATAATATAATGCAGATAATAGCATTGTTTTTACACACAAAAAAACTCATGAAAGTAAAAACACATATTTGTATGTTTATACATATGTTTGTATGTTTATACAAATATGCATAAAAGCCTAGTAGGACAGATTTACGCATACTGTGAAATTTTTAATAGGGGTTATTTTTGGGTGGTAGTGTTCTCAATGATTTTTCACTTCTGCTGCTTTATCTATTCTAATTTTCCTCTAATCCATCCATATAATTAAGAAAGTGTTAACTTCAGTGTAGGAAAAAGCATTCAAGCCTGAGCATAGGGTCTCAAAATAATCCTGTTAAAAAGTAAAATGAGTCTTATCCAGAAGTGTCTTTTTGTCACATATATTTCCAAGCATTTCCCACTGATCGCTTTGCTGCCTAATAGATATTGAGTCTTCTCTTTGTTTACTGCATTCTAACATTTTTCTTTAATGCACTTTCGGTAGAGCAGAAAGCCTGACTGGAACCCTGGAGAGGTATCTCCAGCCATGCAGCCTCCCGGCCAGAGGCATCTTAAGTAGAGATTGATAATGAACTGGAAGCAACGCTTCTGAACTTCATTCTGGAAGTGCCATCTTATTTATAGCAACATAGATGCCTTTTCAGCTCTCCTGGAAGGAAGCAGCGGAGGGGCAAAAGCGAGACCCAGCTGGTCACAAGCCTGTGACCTGTGTGTATGATCACGGGGGTGGAGTGTGGTTATTTCTTGTTTTCTTTTGGGGCTGGGACACCTGGCCCATGCATCTTTCCTGGCTTTCTCCCCAGCTCCAGCTCCTCCTTTACATGGCAGCATCAGGTCCTAGGTGTGTTCTCTGCTCTTAGACTTGTCCTAGATAAGCATCTGCACCTGAAGACTCCACTAAACTGAAGAAGCATCCAGAAGCAGGACCGTCGCTTTGAGCAAGAAGTCTTGTGAAGGGGCTGGGGAGATAGCTCAACAGAATAAGAAGGAGAAGGAGAAGGAGAAGGA
>PVKN010018489.1:0-16813 GCA_004027915.1 Capromys pilorides
GTGGTTCAGAGGGTTCAGTCCAGTCTCCTGGTTTCAGGGTAGAGATGGTATGATGAATGGGGGAAGCTACTTAGTCCATGTTGGCTGGGGAGCAAAGAGGAGGGAGAGAGCCAGTGAGGAAGGGGCCAAGGACCAGATACAGTCCCCACAGCCATGTCATATGACCCATATCCACCAAACAGCCCCCACCTTGTATGAGCCAATCAGCTCCAAATTCATCAATGGGCTAACCCAGACCTGTTTAGTGCCCTAGGATCCAAGCGCCTTTCCAGAAGGCTGCTAATACAGGCAGGGTGACAATCCAGATTAACTGATATGTGATGTTATATAAATCAAAGAGACCCCCCTCACTGCTCATGATGAGGAATCTTGCATGTATGGTGGTTTCAGGAGGAAGGGAAATGAGAAGGCACATCAGAAGGAGACTAGAGATGCTATCTTAGAAAAGGTGACTCTAGAATCCTGTCCTGAAAGATGGAGAGGAATTGGTGAGGAAGCTAAGGTGGTAGGCTGACAGGAGAGGAAAGGCCTTCTCAGCAGAGGAAGTGAGAGAGAGTTGTCAACCTCAGGAACTGGGCGTACCTTCTGTGGCTTGACAACCAACTGTTATTTGGTGGGTCCTATCAGCCCTGGGAAATAGAGCTGGTGGAGAAGGCCCAGCCAGAGCCCAGATGCCTTGGGCCATGGTACTGCATCTGGACCTTTCCTGGTGGCTTCATAGACAGTGGACCTAAGGGGGAAGTCCAGGCCTGGGTGCTCCAGGAGGAGGCCATCTCCAACCTACATTGGAGTGAGGAAACCTAAACCTATGCTGTAGCAGTGGAGCTGTGGATGAAGAAATAAATTCAGGGAACATTCAAGAAGCCACAGCAATGGGACTCAGTAAATGTGGTCATAGAGTTTTCTTCTCTCTGCCCCCCCTTTTCTTGCTGTGTAATAAATGATATATAAGACATACAGAAAAGTTGGAAGAGCAGTATGCCAAGCATCCTGAACACTTTCTACCCAATACATTATTAATATTTTGACATGTATAGCTCCTCTCTTTCTTTTTCTTTCCACCCTTTAATTTTTTTTTTTTTTCTTTCTGGCTGAGGCACTCAGGAATACCTTGTGGTACTGTGATACCTTGTCTTTGACAGGCACTTTCCAAAGAACACAGCATGCTCATCTCCTCCAGGCCATAGCCACGTTAGCATCCCTGACAGGCCAGACAGCATTACTCTAGGGATTAAAGCTGAGGACCAAGGTTGAAGGACAGCTGAGGAGATCTAGGGCAGGTGGCATGGGGGAGACAAAGAAATAAAATGTAGAGGTGTCTGGGTGGGCATGGGGACATCTTCACACAATATGATGACCTACCCTGATAAGAATGGTGAGAGGGGAGGCTGAAGCAGGAAGAAGACACAAATCCCAGCAAACATAAGGAATATTCCCTGAGGAGTAACAGGGCAAGGAACATGGACCCCGGCTCATCAAAATAAGGATGTGAGGATTGGAGCTGAGAAACAAAACATGCAGATAGCATGAGTCCACATTCGCAAAGGCTTCGTGGAGCCATAGGCACCCCCAGAAGAGCTAGTACTAAATAGGCAGGGCTGAGAGTCCCCCAGAGAAGAGACAGAGGCACGGGACATGTTCTCCAACTTCCTGGTTCAGTTCCCACCCAGCCTGGCATCGCCAAGGCTCGCAGCATGCACGTGGGCATCCGCACCCATCTGGCCATGCAGCTCCCTCTTCCTCTCTCCTTCTCACCTCTCTGCTCCCGCCCCTCCTGCCACATGTCCCACTGTAATAGTCAGCAGCAAAGTGAAGGGGACTCAACATAGTCCTGAAAAGCCTTTGTGTTTGAATCTTTATTTGGTTGTTTAAAGCAGTATGTACATAGGAATTTTCTATATTAAAATAGGTATTTGCTTTTAAAAATTTTAAATACAATAATAATAAAGATTGTAGATCTAGGGCTGGGGAGTTAGCTCAGCAGTCTAAGCACCTGCCTGGCAAGTGCAAGGACTCAGGTTCAATCCCCAGTACAGCATGCTGCACGCCATGCCATCCACAGTAACCTGGCATAGTGGCACATGCCTGTAATCCTAGCACTGGGGAGGCTGAAACAGGAGAATCACTGTGAGTCAGAGCTATGTAGCGAGATGCTGTACCAAATAAATAAATGAATAAAAGACTTTATAAAAATTTTTTAAATGATTATAGATATAGCTGCAAATGCCCACCATCTCATTCTGTATCTTATTTCTCCCATGTCTTGTGTAAGATAACCATTGATACTTGTTTATGGAATGTATTCTTTCAGATATTTTGTGTGTTGTTTTATATATAAAGCAAATTCAGTAAGCATGGTTTCTAAAGCAAAGACATCTTTTGTTTGTTTGTTTTTGTGGGACCGGGGTTCGAACTCACAACCTTGCACTTGCCAGGCAGGCACTTGTGCCACGGAGCTATCTCCCCAGCCCTTAACAAAGCCATCTTGATGTATGGTTCAGTGACCTGCTTTTTGTTTTACCAGTTAATCATATCTCATCACTTTATTATGTCAATATATACACATCTGCCCCATCCTGCCTGATGGCTACAAAGAAGTCTATTGTGTGCATAGCCATAATGTACTTAACTAACTCCCCTAATGGTAAAGTGTGTATTTTCAGATTTTCACTCAAGTGAGTAGCTTTACACATAAATCTTCAAGCAGATGTCCAGTTCTTTCCTGGGTTTTGTTCTTAGAAGGCAGACCTTGTATGAGGCTCATTTCTCTCCAGATACCGCAGTAACTCACTCTTCCACCAGTGATCAATGGGAAGGTTGCCACCCACACATCATCAGTGTACAGTGTCCATCCTTCCAATCTTTACCAATTGGATAGACAAAGGAATATTTGTAATTCTTTGTATTATTTTTTTTTTCTTTTGGGTAACTCATCCTTCTCATACAGAGTGTTCATCAACTCTAAGTAACATCATTTCAGTTTTGTTTTTTGGATTTTTTTTTTAAATGTGTTTGGTGCAGGGTCTCACTACATAGCTCTGACTCATAGCGATCCTCCTATTTTCAGCTTCCCCAGCACTGGGATTACAGGCATGCGCCACCACGCCTGGACTTGATGGCCGACTCAGCACTCTCGGGAGTGGGGCCAGCATGACATGCGGTGCTGGGAATCAAACCTGGTCCCTGCACTTGCCAAAGTAGGCGCTATCTTGCCGGCCCTCATTTCCATTTAGATTTCAATTTGATCCAAGAATATCTAAGAATTTTTAAGGTTGCTAAATGGTTATATATTGTGCATGCTATTTTTTATTTCCACTACATCGCTCCTTATTTTTTGAAACTTTCTGTTTCGTGAATCTCCCATGAACATTTAAGAAGCCAAGAAGAGCGGAAGGACCTGTATCTCTCTCACATCACATCATACTTTCTTTCAAACGAAATGCATCCTGCTTTATAGCTTGCTTTCACTTTTGACACTCTTATTGTTAGCTGGTCTGATTAACTGGCTTTAATTTTCATCTAGTGATTGGGAGCTCTTTGTCCTGCTTTTATTCTGCGAGTGGTCTTGTGTTCTCGTTAATTCCATTTTCAGCAGTAATTACCCTGTTATGGGCCCTCTCTTCATTTTGAAAACCTTGCTTTGGTTTGTTTTTGTTTCAAGGAAACTGTTTTGTTTGTTTTCAGACTTCTCTTGACAGCCTCCCATTGTGTTTTATCAAAATATCATCATTTTGCATCTCTCTGAGGACGCTATTTATGTTCTGGTTTACGCCATCGCTTGTTTCCTCCCAGAGCAACTGCATTTTGCAGTTGGGCCATTTGGTTTGATTACTTGGCTAGATTCTTTATGTCTCGCGAGTTGCATTGCTTATTCAGCTTCACGTCATCGCTGAGAGCTGGGCTGGTCCCAGGCTACCTCTCTGTTCAACCTTGTAACTTGGAAAGTTCTTAACTTTGTGCTTCAGTCCTTATATCTTCAGAAGAGCCACTAAAAGTGGTGCCTACCATAAGGTCACTATGAGGAGTGAATGGATTAAATATGTGTGAGGCACTTAGAGCTGTGGCTGGCCCCAGGGTCTGGGAAGATGGCTGCTTATTTTACCCAGGTATGGCATCCTCTAAGCACAGCAGGGTGTAGGTTGTCCCTTGGGAGTCCCAGAGGTGGCTGACTGGCTGTGGGCAGTAGGATCAGGTATGCCTGATAGGTGGGGTGGCCACCAGGCCAGCCTGTTCCCAGGGATACAGACAGGAGAAGGCTTCCAGGAACCTCCTTCCACCCTGATGAACAAGCCCATCAAGCAGGCACTTCTGGGAGAAAGGGCAAGCTGTAGGCACAAGGCAAACCGCAGGTCAGTGAGAGAAGAGATGAAAGCTCTGCCCAGAGGTGCGTGGCTGACCAGAAGAGGGAGTCGAGCCATGAGCAACAGGGGTGCCACAAGGCCTGTGCATGCTGAACCACCTGTCAGGGGCAGAAGGCTCCATGGACGAAGCAGGGTCTCAGCGGGCCAAGCCAAGAATGCAGAATGGATTTGTCAGTGTAACAAGCAGCCGCTGGAACATTCTGAAGACAGTAACGACATCCAGTTCAAATCAAAACCTGGGAGCATTTACTGAGAGCCAGGCATTCTGCCAGGCATGGAGGATATAAATACAAATAAAAAACAGTTTTCTCTTGAAGGTCTGAGTATTATAGAGAGTAATTATATCCACTAGGAATAGAAATAGAAAAAATCTGACTAAAGCTGAGTTCACAGATGGGAGTTGGCTTTGCCTTTGGAAAAAGAATCTGAAGGTTCCATCTGGGCCGGGTGTAACTGCTCAGGATGTCACAACCTTTCTTCTTGTTCTGCCGTCCTGAGGCTTCCATCTTCATGGTTACCTAATTAGCTGCCACAGCTCCAAACATTACATCTATGTTCTAGCCTAGAAGAAGAAGGCAGAGGAAAAGGTACAGAGCTCTCTCCTGGTGAGGATTTGAATATCTATTTAAGAAGAGCCATCATCCATACAGACCACCTTCCTGTGTCTTGCCATACCTTTTAAAGAAAAGTTAGAAATTGATTTTGTTTTGTGTTGACAGTCTCAATAATAGAGATAGACAAGAGGTTTGGAAATAGAAAACAAATCAGTAGCCTACAGTGTCTGTTACAGATTCTAATATAATGTGATGAATACTACAGCAGAGACATGTACAAAACACATTGTGGAAGTTCCTGCAGAGGTAGTTCATAATTCTAGGTGAACTTGGGGCCAAATGTCATAGAACGGAAGTGCTGCTCCAGGTATACTTAACCAATGGTAGGAGGTTGGCAGGTAGGGTTGGGGGGCTTCCAGGCATAAGAAAGAGGAAGGTGTGGATGTACATGGCTGTGTCCTGACGTGCTCGTGGTGTGGGATAACACGGTTACACCTCTGCCTCAGGAAAGTCAGTGGTGGTGATGCAGAGGACACGTTGCTTCATTCAGAAAGATGGAGCTGTGTTTCTTGCCTGCAAGTTTAGTTGACAGCTACAGGGGGCTGGCTGTATGGACAGGCAAGTAGGAAAGCAAGAGAGAGTCCGCTGCTACAAGTGTGCCTAGAGCCAGGACCCCCGGAGGGGGAGAACTTCTCACTTTTTGACATTCTGCTTTCGATTCTTAATGCTCATATATCATAAAACACCTATTTGGCTGTAGTTCTTATGCACTGACATTTAACTTAGAGGCCCATCCTAATGGTTGAGGCAGACAGCAAGCTGTAAACTCCATTCTTAGATGCCAGCCACTAGACAGCAGCACTGCCAAGAGGAAAGGCACAGTTCTGAGACACCAGATCCCCTGCCCAGTGGCGCTTGTCTTCCTGGGAGGATGCTGGCCTAGACAAAACACCTGGCTGTGCCTGAAGCCCAAGTCCCTGCTGCACTTGCAGCTCCCTCACACAGCAGCCATTCCCCGCCATGGGCAGCACTGCCCCCCTCTAGCCAGCGAGTGGGCAGCTGGCCCAGAGGAGACAGAAGGCACTAGAAGCAAAGCTTGTGCTCACAGCTCTTGCCAGGAATCCTGGCCACAGGTTCAGCTGCTCCCACAAGGTTTATTTTTGAGGAGCAGCAACAGCGAGTTAAACTTTAAACAGAGAAGGTCCGTGTACTTGCATGGCAAGAAGCAACCTCCTGGAGGCACCATACATATAACACACACAGCAGGCCTTCCTTTGTCAAAGTTAAGGTTTCAACAGATTGGGAAATGGCCAAAAGGAGCTGAAGCAGGGGATGTCGATAGCCTGGTAGGTATAAATGTGGCTCTCAGAACAGCAGTGCTGTCTGATGATTTTGTTTTTCATGAATCACCTCTAGAAAAAGACACAAACTACTTCAAATTATCCAAGTAGAATCATCCTGCTGAGCTGGACTGACTGGTGGAATTGGCCAGAAAGCACTCACTTGACTGCCAGTTCGCGATCTCAGAAATGAATTCCAACATCTCCTAGGAGGCAGATAAATCATTCAACCAAAGAAATGCCTGTGCCTTGTTGACTGCTACGCTGAATCAGTATGGAACACTCCCTCTCAAAAGAAAAGTTAAGAAACAGCCAAGATGGATAAAATAAACTTAGGGATTGCTCTATAGAGCCCACCATTCTTAAGAAAAAAAACAAAACATTTCCCTGAAGAAAAAAAAAACATATTTTTCTGAAAAGGTGTTACGGTAATAGACAGAAGGAAATTTAAAGGTCTACCATCCTGGTCACCTTTCAGTTGCTAGAACAGAGTACCTGACATACTCAGCTTAAAGAAGAGAAAGCTAATTTCGATCCCAGGCAGAGGCATCCTAGTGGAAGAAAAAAGCCACTCAACTCAGGACAGCCAGGAAGCAGAGAGAGCGGGGGAGCCCAGGAGGGAAGAAGGCTGGGGGCAAGAATTGCCCTGCCTGGTCCCTTCCTCAGGGCTCCCTCACCTGCCCTCCCTCCTAACAGGGCAGGCAACTGCACACCTATTGGTGGGTTAATCCACTGGGGATCAGTACTCCCATGGACTGATCACCTTCCAGAAGCCCTAACTCTGAACACCTGAGCCTTCTGGAGGGCATTCTTTATTCAAATCATTAACAGCCAAATATGTTCCGTTATCATTTACATATAGGGACTAGGAGTACTAAGTCAAAGATGGGTGGTGAAATGAGAGAGGGAGGGTCCTGAGATAGGATGGCACGATAGAGACAAATAAGAAATGCAAAGAAGGTAAACACAACATAGTAACTGAAATCCACAGTAGCAGTGCTTCCCCTGTGTGAAAGAAAGCATTGAAATAAACAACAAGCTGGAGAATCACTCCAGTACTGAAGATGAAAAGTGAGAATGAAGAAGTAATGAATGAAGAGAAGCCAGCATGGAAGACAGAGTGACAGTGCAAGAGAATAAAGAAAGAGCAAGAAGCACACACTTGCTTCTCACAGTTCTGGAGGCTAGGACACCTGAGGTCAAGGCTCCAGCAGGCTCCTTGTTTGTTGAGGGTGGCTGGGGCCTTTTCCTCACAGACTGGCCCTTCTCTCTGCACCCTCATGTGTTGTCTGGGGCAAACAAGCTCTCAGGCCTCCTTCACAAGAGCATTAATCTCCTCCCTCAGATTTCCACACACATGATTGAATCACACCCTAGGTGCCCTGCCTCCTAACACCATCACCTTGAGGTAGGGGATGTGGATCCCACAGAGACACAAACATTCAGGCCTCCCTCCCACCACCCAGTGACGAAATGCATTTCATGGCTGCACCCGTTATGTCCCCAGGGAGGAAGAATCAAGAGTTGAACACAGCATCATCTTTGTCACCAAGAACAAACATATTGGCTCTGATGATTATAAATTTGCTTCTTTCTGACCACCCCACAATGTGAGATCAAAGGGAACAGGGGAGCAGGAGTAGCCTCTGGGGCAGGGCAAGGCTACGGAGCTCAGGAGTGCAGGGGAGTGGGAGAGTCCACAGACACAAGGCCCTGGGAATAGGACAGCTGCTGTCGGAGCCTGGCTAATCGGCAAGGGAGAACCAAAGTCAGGTGGGTGCGAATAGGACCAGAATTAGACTCTGAGCAAAAACCCTGGAAAGGGGGAAGGGAGGGTCACATGTGGGGCATCCCAGGGAGGCTGCAAGACATGGGCACCATGCATGGGGAAGCCACTGTTACAACGTGTGGGCAGTTACAACCAGCTGTGGACAGGCAGAGAGGGGCTCACAAGTTCAACAACTGTATTACAGGCTCAGGCTGATTAAAAAGAAAAAACCCTGGTAAATAACACAACAAAATTATTTTTTCAATGTTGAAATAAAGGAAAGGAATAAGAACATACCAATAAAAAGCATAGATCACAGTATTGCCTTTATAAGTATAGATAAAATTCAGGGCAAAAATATACAGAGGGCAGAGGGAATGTGTATGTGTGATAAAAGGCATAGTCTACAAACTGCTGGTTGTCATAAGTCTTTATACACCCAATAACTTCATAAAACATAAAGCAGAATCCCTTGGAAGTTGATCATCACTACAGGATGCTTTAACACATCTCTCTTCATCATATGAAAATAAATATATAGACCCCAGTACCACATGCTGTGCTGGCCCCACCCCCAGGGCACACTGGGCCAGAGATGGAGTCTGGGCATGATGACGTAGGTCCCAGATGCTGGGGAGGCTGAAAGCAGTAGGATCACTACAAGTCTGAACTGCATAGTGAGACCCTGTACCAAAAAAAGAAAGAAGAAAGACGAAAGAAAGAAAGAAAGAAAGAAAGAAAGAAAGAAAGAAAGAAAGAAAGAAAGAAAGAAAGAAAGAAAAGACAGACAAAAGAAAGAAAGAAAGAAAGAAAGAAAGAAAGAAAGAAAGAAAGAAAGAAAGAAAGAAAGAAGATAAATATATAGAACAAAAATGAACCCTATTTCAGGTAATCCAACATAGCATTGTTGGATTTTATGCTTCCTCTCAGGCTCAGTGCTGCGTGCCATGTGTGTGATTTCATCTACAGGAATCCTGTTAGTAGCACTGTTACTGCTGTTTTACAAAGGGGTAAACTGAGGCTCTCTAAGTTTGCTCAATTGCATCTTTGACTCCATTCCCAGTGCTTTTCATTTGATGGAAAAATACTTATTCCAGAGATAAAGATACATCTGCCCCTCACAGAATTCCTGTCACATACATGGCAGGCTTTGTTCAATGGTGCCTCAGAGCCAAGAGTCAAGGGTGACAAGAACAAAAGCACAGCTGGTCTGGGGTCACCAGGCTCATTAGAAATAAGAAAAAGAAACAACCTACATCCAAAACCCCAGTCCCCACTTTCATGTGCTGGGCAGCTCTTCTGGTGACCTGCAGCCAGCACTGTGCTTCTACTTTTGAAAATAACCTAAGAATGTTTGTGGGGCTTTTTTGTCTTTTGAATACCAGCTGGCCCCAGGAGACAAAAGTCCCTGACACAGCTGTAGACACCAATGCTGGCTTTGGGCTTTGGGATGTCTTCTCAATTTTTGTTCTTTGAGTAGCTCAATGCTTTAATTATTATTGTCTGCTATTATGATCATGGTTTAATTGTTGGTTTGCACTCGGGTGGCTCAGAGGGGGGGCATTTTATAGAACAAGTATTATTTGCTTATTGTCATCTCCTGTGTCACTGAGGATAATTTAAGCTGCCTTCTCATTTGGGGACAGCAGTGATTTCTGACCCCCTCCTTCTTGCAGCAGCTGTTGGCCCACATGCCATCTTTCCCTGATGAAAAGCTCTGCAGTCACGACACAGATCTGTGCAGGGTCCGCTGGGCTCCTGCTGTGGTGACATTTGCTCGGGAGCACCCAAAGAACTTTCATATTCTGGGGCTCCAAGCAAAAGGCAAGTGACATCAACATGTCAAGATGCCATAGTTAGCTTTTTTGTCCCCTTTTCTCATTTGTGCTTGTCTTGCCAGTGTGCAATGGAAACAGATGAGCCCCCGCTGCAGTGGGTGGTATCCAAAAATGTCTGTTTTGCTCCTATTTCCTTCAGCTTGTGACAGTTGAGAAGCCTAGTCCCAGAAGGGAATTTTTCCTATGAGCAGCACCTGAGCAACCCCATGTGCCCTCCCAGCTGCTTGGGTGTAGGCTGTAGTAGAAGCCTACGCTACACTGCTTCCTGGCATCCAAGCTGCGTGTGGGGGACTTCGCCAGCCTGACCAGCTGGACATGGTAGAGATTCACTGGGAAGAAGAAGAAGAGAGGAGGCCAGGTGGGAGCAACCTCAGTGGAACACCTGCTGCTAGCCTCTGGTGGGAGGCCAGGCTCTGGAAGCACTGTAGGAAAAAGAGCCCAGCAATGTCAGACTTAAATAGCATCAGACTCACCGGCAAGCACCTGCAGGGGAAGCAATCTATAGCCAACTATAAACGGAACACTCAGGCCTAGTAGATCAGGCAAAGCTTAGGGTCGGCCCTCAGGGGAAGGAGAGAGAATAGACAACCTGTGGGACCTCACCATGCAGCTAGAGCTCGATGGGGCAGTCTGCAAGTAGGCTATTGTGCGTGGCCAGGATGCAGATCAGGCAAGCCAGGAAACATGCATAGGCTGCCGAGACCAAAGCAAAACCTCTCTTGGGTGGGCAGGAAGCCTTCTCTGTCTCACCCTCAGCCTGACCCACTGCCACTAGGATAGCAGTGGCCAGACTTTGCTCATCTCTCGCAGCTCGGATGTATGTCATTCCCTTGACATCTGCGCTGCACTTTCTGTAGTCTTCTTGCTCACCAGCTCCTTGTCCTGGTTCTCTTCCTTGGGCTTCTCTTTCTGTTTGCTCTCATTGCTGCCATTTGCAGAACTTCCGCCTCCTCCGTTAGCCTGGTGGAGCCATGGCTCCAGGTCACCCTCCCATGCCCACTGTTCTCTGCCTTCCAGCAGAGCTGTGTGGTCCTGGGGTGCACGCTCCCTTTGCCATCCTTGTCTCCCACAAGGCCTCATCATCCCCCCAGCTGGGTGGACCTTGTGCAACTCTCAGAACTGAGCTGAGCTGTTACTACCCCCAGGAGACCTTGATTCACCTCTCAGCCTGAATTGGGGTCTTGTCTATGCAGATCATTAACATAATGCTTACTGCACATGGTAACAGAAATGTGCCCCATTTCTGCCTGTGTCTGCAGTGCCTGCCGAGCTGCCTGCACAGAGGGCCTGCTGCTTGTGGGCTGAGGGACAGAGCATCAGTGTCTTGAATGGGCCCAAAGAACCTGTAGGGCTGCATTCAGAGAATAAGAACACATATGCCAAATCCCATTTTTCCTGGGGTCTATGCTGCAGCTAGCTCTGACCCAGGTCCAGGGACTAGATCAGTCAGTAATAGTAAACTTTTTAAAAATGTGTTTGGTCATTGCAGGGTCTCACTACACAGCTCGGACAAACTTTTTAAAAATGTGTTTGGTCATTGCAGGGTCTCACTACACAGCTCGGACTCCTGTGATCCTCCTGCTTTGAGCCTCCCTTGCTCTGGGATTATAGGCATGTGCCACCACATTCAGACTCTGGCTGGCTCAGCCCACCCTGGGGGTAGGGCTGGCATGTGCCAGGGATCGAACCATGGTCCCTGCACTTGCCTAAGCTTACCTAAGCAGGCACTTTAGTCCACTGAACTATCTCTCTGGCCTGTGTGATAGCAAACCTTTGAGAGCTTTTGAAGATAACAAATAGCCTACTGTGCCACCAGTGCCACGGGTCTGCCACTTCTGGGCTGGATTCTACCTCTCAGGGCTGGTGTACCCCAAGAGCTACATTTATAAGATGCAAGGGGCAGGATGTTGGCTGGAAAGAGAAGTATCAAAACTTCTGGAGAAACAGGAAGTGTTTCTCTTGGAATAGAAGAGGATTTGTTTAGTTTTCTTCTCTTTGTGTGACACCACCATGCACTCCCTGAAAGCTATGGGCATCCGTTTGTTCATCAGACAACCTTCACCATGGAGCTAGTGCAGGCCAGGTCTGGTGCTGAGTATGAGACACACAGACGTGAGAGATTGAGAAGAAGGCATGAAAGAGAACAGACTCAGCAGGACAACAGCCAGTGGGGGCTGTGGGGCAGCAGCACTTGGGGTGGACATGGCAGGACGTGAAGAAGCCTACAGCACACTCCTCACAGGCTGCGCACACCCATCAGCTCTACATCTGCCTACGAGGGCTGCCACAACAAACTAAACAGTTTAAAACAACAGAAACTTAGTTTTTCACAGTCCCAAAGCCTGAGCGTCCAGAACCAAGCTGTCAGAAAGGCTGAACTCCCTCTCTGACTCTTGGGAACACTGATTTGATGCTTCACAGCCTCTGAAGGCAGCCAGCACCCCTTGGCATTCCTTGGCTTGTTGGCACATCATTTGAAGCTCGGTCTCCAACTGCCCATGGTCTCGTATGTCTTCTCTGAATCTCTGCTCCACATGCCCTCACTTTTCTATTGTAAAGACGCCCATCGCTGGATTTGGGCCCATCCAGGATGGCCTCACTGCCACAGCTTCGTTGCATCTGCACATTCTATTTCCAAGTAGACTCAAGAGATTAGGGCTTGGGCATATCCATTTGGAGGGGTGCAATTGAACCTTTGGCACATGTGGGATTAAGAAACTTCTATGCAGAGGAAAAGCTCTGAAGTGAGCAAATCAGAGAGAAATGGGTAAAAGGCAAGAGAAACAGGAAAGGGCCACAGGGCCCACTCCTGAGGGACTTGGCATGGCCCCTAGGAAGTCTGACTTTATTCTGTAGGAAAAGAAGAGAAACTGAATTAAATATGTGAGTCAGAAATCACTCTGTGTGTGTGTGTGTGTGTGTGTGTGTGTGTGTGTGTGTGTGAATCTCTTTCTGCCTCTGTCTGTCTCTCTCCTCTCTCTGTCTCTCTGTCTCTCTCAGTCTCTCTGTCTTTCACTGTCTCTGTCTGTCTCTCCCTTTCTGTCTCTTTCTGCCTCTGTCTCTCTCTGTGTCTCTGTCTCTGTCTCTCTCTCAGTCTCTCTCTCTCTCGTTCTCTCTCTCTGTTTCTTCATGGATGACCCTCTCCCTTCAAAACTGTTTCAAAGCCGCCTCCTCCTTGAAGCTCTCCTCACTTCTCTGCATTACAAGAAGACGATATAAAGGAAAGGGCCCCAGTCCAAGGGGCCACGGGCTTGAGCTCTGGCTCTACCCACCCCCCTACACCCTCCCCACCCCTATCAGATCCCCAGTGAGTTGCCTATGTTGTCCTCATGGAACTTCGATTCCCCTTTCACAAAATGGCAAAAATAGACTAAACTGCGGGATTTTCATGAGGAGATCAGGCAGTATACACAAAGCAGCTGGCATATAGGAGATCGTCTACAAATATTAGCTTCTTTCTCCTCTGGCTATTTCAGTAGCACTGTATTTATCCCACTGTTTTTGAAGCCATCACACATAATACTGTTTTGTGTGTCTCCTTCACGGAGCAGCAGAAGACTCCAGGGCAGGCAGAGCTTTCTGCACCCCACCTTGCTCTACACCCGTCCTAATGTGCACAGCACCTCCTGCTTCCCACGAAGCAGCCTGTGCTATGTCCAGGGCCCAAAGAAGCAAACAGGCGTACAAGCCCTCCCGCCCCTCCCCACCAGGGGGCGCAGTGCAGGCTTGATCCTCAACTGTCAATATTCCAAATGTGGAAAGATGGTCCCATGTTCACTTCCATGGGCACATCGCAGGAGAACCCCGATGTCTGATTGGGCTGGAATTATCTCTATCGCTCAGAGCCTCTAATTAGCATTTATAGACTTTGATTTCTGCAAGGTGAGAGCAGCATTCACCGTCTACATAACTGTGGTCAGTTTCACAAATCACACCCTTCTTGGCTATCATCAGGGTGTATAATGAGAGGGGTCCCCTAACAAATCCCCCTGCTTCCATCCTTGCTTGTGCCAAGTTCTCCTCACATGTACTGCAAAAGTTATCCTAAAAATACAATTCAGAGCCTCAGCCTGGAACCCTTCAGTGACTTCCTAGGCCTGATAAAATAAAATCCACCTCTTCGCAGCCTCTTCCACAACCCAAAGTCCCAGCAGGCCCGGCCCCTGCCCACTGCTGTTGGCCCAGCCTCTGCCTCTGTGTGGCCTTCGCATCGCTCCAACACTCCGGGGTGCCGCTCTTTCAGGACCTTTGCACATACTGCCCTTTGTGCCGGGAACACTGCCTGCCCCCTCTTACCCTGCCTGCTCTGCCTGGGGCCCACTCCCTTTGAGCCTGCTGTCTTGTTTAAATGTCACCTCCTTGGAGAGATCCTTCCTGGCTGCTTTTAATAAAGTGATTACTTTGTCTCAGAACTCCACCATTTCCTCACTAAATTTGCCATGGTTGTTCATCGTTGAATGGTTTGTGCATATAAAAAAGCTCGTCTCTAGGATCTTCAGGATAGTGGCGACCTACCTGGCTTCGCCAATGTCTTACAGGTCCCAGTGCACAGGAGGCATTTGAACAAACACTGGCAGAGAAGGACGCTTGAGCCCTTATCCTTTTAGTGGCCAAGTTGCATTGTTTGTGCATGTGAAGCAGCTCCATCTCCCTCCTTACCCTGCCTCTCAGGCTCATCAATGACAGGCCTTTGACTCTGTCTGATTGTCAGATCAGCTGAGCCAAATGCTGTGCTCTGGCACTTTTCATTCATGGTCTTGCACCTTTGAGGTGCTCCATGTGTGAAACCCTGATTGCTAGCAGCTCTTTTCCAGCCCCTGCCTGGCTCTCAACTCTAGGTTCTTTCTCCTGGGGGTGAGCGTAGGGCTGGCAGGGCAAAGAACAGAGTACTAAAGTCTGGCCAGAATGATAGTCATACAATGTAATCCTGGCTCACTCCCTCCCAGCTCTTGACCTCAGACAAGTTACCATATCTCAGTGAGCCCAGGTTTTTAATTTTTAAAGATGGGACTGATGCGCAGACCCAATGGGATCATGAGAGAATGGTTTGTCTATTTTCACTGGGTAATGGATGTGTTAACTGTTAACATGTTTCATGAAAAACATACACAGATGCTCTTACAGAAATATGTTTCTTTCACTTCTCCGTCTCCATATTCTCACTTTTCTCAGTTTCTTCATTGACCCATCTTCCTAGGCATGCATGTGTTCACTCACTTATTCACTCATTCACCCAACTGTTCATCCTCAGGGATTTCAGATGTTCTCTAGAGCATTTTCCAGCTAGATGAGGAGAAAGCCAAAGTCCTCTGCTACTTCTGAGGCCTCGTTCTCTTCCCTGTCTCAGTCCTGCCTGGTATCACTGACACCTGAACTCACGCATGGCGCTGCCTCTCTTCCCAGGGCCTCAGCCTCTTCTCTACTTATGTCTCATCTCATGCTATCAAGTCCATAGAAAACACGCTCCCTTTCATGCCCCAAAACTTCAAATCTAATCCCCTGCTCCTTTCTGTGACAGGTGCAGCCACACAATCTTCTCCTCTCTGAGAGCAGGTCCAGCTGCATAGCACAGTGTATGTGGTCACCTGTGGGGGTGGATGCTGTTCTGTCAGCGCCCTGAGAGGCAGGCAGACAGCTGACGGGAAGACAGCTGGGCACACAGTGAGCATGTTTGTTCACCCCACCTCTGGGGAGCACCTTCCTTCTCTTCAGTACAGGGCAGGGTTCCGGCAGCCTCGCATGGCTCCTGATGTTGAGAAATGTTCAGGAGTGTTTGTGAAAGGTGCACCTAGAAAATCCATGTGATTCCCTTGGATCCTGCTAGAACTACCTGGTAACTAAAAGTAAGATACACACAAAACAATAAACAACTCGAATATATAATTACGTCAATCTCATTTATAAAAGAACAAAAACTATATATATATATATATATATATATATATATATATATATATATATATACATATATATATATATGTATTTTTTTTTGTGGGACTGGGGTTCGACCTCACAACCTTGCACTTGCCAAGTTGGCACTTGTACCACAGAGCTATCTCCCCAGCCCCAAAAACTATAATCTTACACATAGCCAAAGAATGAATTTAACAAACAATGACCAAAGAGGACAAACATAATAGTGAAAAAGCCATAAAGCTTTGTCAAAACACATAAACTAAGTTAAGATGTCTGTAGTGTTCCTTGCTTAGGGAAATTCATAATAAAGACATCAATTCCTTCCCATATTAATTAGTAGTTGTGTTCAGTCCCAGTGAAAATCACAATGGGATATTTTTGGTACTTGGTAACTGTAAGATTTTATCTGAAGAAGTAAATTCAGGAGATTAGTAAAAACCTTGAGGGGAAAAGATATACAGACAAATTTTCCCAGTAAGAATATTAAAATATGAGACTAGGACCAGTACAGTAAACTGAAGAGCTATGTTCCTGGTACCACAGCCAAAATCCACTACAGGCCGAGGGATGTACAGTGGAACTGAGCCAGGAATCTAGAAATAGCCCTGTAACCACAGGGCCATTTCTAGCACTGAGGAACCTGGAAGTATGTTATGAATGTGTTTTCGTGCCACAGATGTCCTTGTGAGCCTTGTCTACAACTGCCAGGCACACCCTGAGTGTGAGCTGTAATAGTGAGCAACACCTAGTCCTGCATTCATGAAAGTGATGCTGCGGGAGAGGAAAAGACAGACAGACAGACAGACAGACAGACAGACAGACAGAGACAAAGACTGAGAAACAGAGGCAGAAAGACAGAAAGAGAGACAGACATAGACAGAGACAGAGGAGGGAGAGAGACAGACAGACATCATAAACAATTAAACTAAGTGTACACTGATATATGCTAATGAGACATTACAACAGATTTCAATAGGCAAAATAAGAAGAGGCTTACTTAAGACAGGTTTGGGATAAGTGAATGTATGTTTGAGAA
>PVKN010018490.1:0-16814 GCA_004027915.1 Capromys pilorides
AGGCAGTGTTACTACTCTCTTTAGAGAACATAAGTAGAATAGGTTACAATAAAATTCTATTTGTGTTTTCTTCTTGACTACAAAAAGAAACTATGATTATGATATTGTTGTTCATTTGTATTTTTAATAAATAACTCATACACAAATGCAACATAGTTAATAAATAAGGAAATGGTTATTTTTACATGTACGTATCTGTGTAACCCAATTATTGGTGCTGGGGTGATAGTTCAGCAGCATAAGCACCTGCCTGGAAAGCACAAAGTTGTGAGTTTGATCCCCGGTAATGCAAAAGAAAAACAAATAATAAAGTTAACTTTTAAAAATATAAAAAAATAAACCCAATCACCATGCCAAAGCACTCCATGAATCAAGATAAACTGCTGGATACATTCTATGAAAGGATTTATTTTCACTCAAACATGAAAAAAAAAAATGCAGCACATATTCTTTTCTTAGACTAATATGAAGTTTCTAAACATCCAATTCCATTTTTTTTTTCCAGTACTGGAATTAAACTCAGGACCTTGCACTTTCCAGGCAAGTGCTTATTCTATTAAGCTATCTCCTCTGCCCTAAACAACCAGTTGTTGATCTATAAAGACAACTTTATAATTCATCCTATATAGAGATATGTAATTAGCATCTCAAGAGGCAAAGAACAATATAAAGCCCAGGAACAGCAGTGGTTTAGGAATCCCAGAAAGCTGAGATTCAAAGAGAAAGATAACATCTTACCCTGAAGGCTGTCCATTAGCAGTCTCTTCCCTTGCTTGAAACTTTTGTCATTAGTATTTGTGTAAACCTAGCATTAGGTAAATGGAGATCAGAGATTGTAACACTTCTTTACTAAAGTGATTATGCACCCAAGAACATTCCTTGACCCCAAATAAAAGTGAGATACTTCTGAGGGTCGGAGCTCACTTTGAGAGAGACAAATCTCAGTGAGACCTCTGAGCAAAATTCATCGGGTCTTCTCGTCCTTTCTTTTGGCACCAACTCATAATATACAACAATCCTATGACAAATAATCTTTTATGAAGAAATACTAACTACCTTTTTCTTTGATCTTTAAAATAAAATACGATCATTCTGTTTGAACTTAATTATCAAAAGAATGTGGAACTTAGTAGTTGGTGTGTGTGGGTATGTGGGTGTGTATGTGTGTGAGTATACTACTGAGCTTAACAGAGAACAAAAGGGCTGTACTTTGAAAATATTTTATCTGAAGAAAACTCCTAATAATTTATGGAGTTAATTACCTGGCTTCATGACATGGAAAAGGTACGAAGTATTTTTTCCATGGCATATTGAACTCTTTCCCAAAAATGTAACACATAAAGATTAATCAGTAATCACGGTTACCTAGGGTAAGACCAGCCAGCAGGGTGCTGCTCTTAGCATCATTCCTCAATTCATCCAGCAGAGATTGCGCCATTGTCTGGTAGCTCCTCTCCAGTGTGAAATCATTTAAGCTTTGCCTGTTAGAGATTTCTACGTTGGAGACGCATCATTCTGCCATACTAAATCTGTGAAATTCTTGAACAATGAAGAGATTGTATCATTTTATAGTAACTATGGTTGAATATTCCTAAACTTCACATAATCTGTGTTCTTTGTGCTGTGAATAGTTACATACATAATGAAATGTCAGACACTCAGAGGCACATGGATCTAATGAGTACACAAGTATTAGTATTTTTCTTCATTAAGGAGGAGAGGTAGGCAGTCCAGTTTGTCTCACAAAATTATGTGGCATCCAAGTGTCTTTTTTGGATTTTTGTTTTGCTTCATTTTGTGGCCACTTTATATGACCTCTGTTCCCAAGGTCACTTCACTTTCTAAGAGGTCAGGAAATTTAATCATGTGAAAGAAAAATGGACACTATTTACCATCAAATACTATTGTATTTTATCAAAAAATTCCCATCACCCTAGTGAAGAAGAAAGTTTGAAAAATTACTACATAAATCAAGTCAGACATGAAATAAACAATATAAAAGCAAACACACATTAAGCAGCATTGTGCAGGATGAACTAGCTAGTGTATTTATTTAATTTTTTTCTACCCAGAGGTAGAGGTTGCTTGTGAGGAATACATCTTCCTTACATTTGTATTCACTTGTAGCCATTGTCTTCATTTGAAAACATTTTTCACATAAAACAGCCACACGTGGGTACACAGTATACCTTGTTAAGCATGACTTTACGTACTGAATCCTGTTATTGAGGGCAGATGTTACACACACTTAGTTTCACCATCTTGACATTTTCGCATTACTTAATGCTCACCCATTAGCACATATTTCATTAGCTCTGCATCACAAAGCTGATCACAGAACCCTTTGAGGTCAGATCCACATCAGTGGAGACTCGGTCTAAATTGCAGCAAGTTAGACCTAGGAAACATCATAAAATGTCATTGTGCCTGGTTCTCAATTTTACAAATTGGAAAACAGAGAACACAAAATTAATTTAAAAGTTGAAACTGATTTTCTGTGTTTCTAGTTCAGTGTATTTTCATGCTCTCAAAAATGTATGTCTTATGGCTGATCGAGTCTATTTTATGGGTTTAAAAGCTAAATTTCCAACTCTGTTAGCAAACATTACAAATAAGAGCTGAAACAGTATGCAGTATGCACCGTGAGAATTTGTTTTCACTTTGAGAATATTATAACTGGCATAATGATTATAATACTTAAACAACTTCATTAAGTTCATATTTGTAAATAAATCTTTTTGCTGTTAAAAAAGGTATATTTTAGGGCCAGGGAGATAGCTCAGTAGAATAAGAACTTTCCTGGCAAGCACAGAGTCCTGAGTTCAATCCCTGGTAAAAATAAATAAGTTATATTTTAGAATCTTACTATAATCGTTTACTGGGTATTTGTTCTTTAAAATGGTCATACACTCTCAATGCAGAACACTCTCAACATATTTCCGGGTAGAAAAATAATGCAAATCTCAAATTCCCATGTGTAATGTAGGGTCTCTCCTTCTTTTCCTAACTCAGCCTTTCAGTGACAGTGTCATAGACAGGCAACTTAGATGCAAGATGGCGGGCAGCTAGAGAGGAACTAAGATAATCAAACCAGGTCCTGGTCAGATAAGCAGAACCCTGGTTTAAAAATTAATGAGAACCAGATGGACAATTAAGTCCAGGAATATAACAAACAAGGTGATGGATGACTACTGTGACAACTTAGCTCCCACTTAGCTGGAAGTCATGGTTTCTCTTCTTCTTCTTTCTTCAGTAAGACTCTTAGATAAGTTAGAAGCCAAGTCACACCTCTTCACATACGTTTGCTACATGTCTTGGCTTCTGATAGGTCCATTTCCAGATTAAATAAACTTGTTTAAGTGCTACAGTTTGACATTAATCTGACTCAGATTGGACTGAGTTCTCACCATAAGTGCTATAAAGAGCCCTAGGCATAATCCTGTGGTACTCCCACTTCTGCAGCTCTCCTCCTAGTGGAAGCTCTTTCTCAATAAATCTCCCTCCTTTGTCCAAGATTTCATTCTTTCAGTTTGTGAGATTCAGAACTAGCTTGTGCTATTACATTTCTTGGGAGCTTATTCAAAATTCTAAAGAGACAAGACTCCATTTGGGGGGCTTTTCATATTTCACTTATAATATGTCCTTTCCTTGCATAGCTACTATTTCTGCTAAACATGATTCAGACAACTGGTGGATTTATTTTGAGTTCTGAATTGGCCATTCTTATTGGTCTCTGTGGCAACAGTCAATCTCAGAACATATTTTTTATCATCCTATGGAAGAATTACAAAGGCTAGATAGCAAAATATATTACTTTATCTGGATTTTTGTAATGGTTACTCATTTCCTAACAACTGCTCTCCCCTCTACCGGAGGATGTAAAAGGGCATAACATAGACGAAAGTCGCTACCAAGAACAATTCCTAGAGTGGATCTATGACGAGCACATAGTCATGCATGCTTTTACAGAAAACATCCTAGAGATTTTTGGTTCCTGTGCTCCTTAGCCTCTTAGTCATGGACCTGCTTTATTGTCTCTTTCAATATGTGGGCTGGCCTGGATTCCAAGCTTCATATTGGAAGAGGGCTCACAGTATTATTGCTTCTCTGAGGGTGCAAACTAAGGGGGAAAAAAATATTTTGTTTTTTTTTCCCCTCCTCCAGGGAACCATAGATTTAAATACTGTTGTTATCATATTTTTCAAGCAACATACTAATAGATTAGGCTTATTAAAAGCCTTTAAATTAAGACATCTCTTTTCTCCTTGTACTCTATTAAAAAAAAAATCAGAGCCAATAGCCTAAAAAAGTTGACAAAATAGATTTCAGAGAATGCCACAGGGGAAGAATGGCTCCACATGCCAATAAATGTGGACAGCCCAGTCCAACAAGTTCCTGGAGTGCTCCCAGGGACAGCCACTTGTGTGAGCAGTGTGAGGCCTGGGGGACAACCTCTCCACCACAGCTCCACAAGAAAGAACAACAAGGTCTCTTTCCCTTCTCTTGCTGTTTTTTAGAATGCAAAACTCCATATCAATTTTTATTTCCTCCACTGGAATGTTTTTGAGGCATTAGGACTTTTAAAAAGAAATATTACTTAATCTTTTTGCACTGTGGATTGCCTGAATGTACACTGAGTGGGAAAAAATGTTAATGTATGGGAATTATCAATGACAACAATATTCATCAATTAGGTTTGTTTTGCAATAGAGAAGTCTTGTAGATGCAGACATTATCTGTGTTAAAAAAATATCTCAAACTATTTTTACAATGTGGAAGAAATTTAGAAAGAAAAATGACCTCCTGGGCTATTGGCGAGCTGAGAGTCAACAGCAGTTCACCTGTCTACCTTATTCAGAACTCCCTGTACACTTTCTCAACCAAACATCCAAAAGGATTATGTCCCCTCCAGGAAATATGAGAATATGCCCCCACAGGAGTCCATATGTCATTCTCTCTCACTGATTTAGAACAGATTAAACAAGATTTAGAAAGTTTTCTGATCACTTTCATAACTACACTGAAGTTTCTAGAGCTTACTATCGGACGTAGAAGGATGTAATGCTTTGTTTACATCAGACAGTCTCCTAGTGAAATACAGGCTCCTCTCAAGCAGCTTTTATTTCTGAGGATTAACAATATCTTGTCCACTACAAAAGGCCAAAACTGGTAGAAAGTACAGAACTCTTCACCCTGAGTACTCAGGTTATTCCCAGAGAGGAACCAAACTGTAGTTTGAAATGAAGACATTTTCAGGGTTGTATCTTTGAGGTCTTAAAGAGAACAAAATCTAAACCCAACAATTACTCCAAGATGTCAACAATTAATTGGTGAAATGATACAAACCTCTCAGGGGTTTAGAGTGCTAGAAGGAGTCTCTAACCGAGTATACCTTTTTATTTCCTGATTTGGTAGAAGGAACATAAGATGAATGTATTGCTTAGCCTCTATAGTTTTACCATATTAAATGAAAGTGACAAAAACCAAGCTTTTGCCCCTGCCAACTCACTAGATGTTGATAATGTCACCATTAAATATTTTACAACTGTAGTTCTGGAGAGGTTGAGGAGAAAGAGAGAAAGAACAAGAAAAAGATAGGGAACTGTAGCTTCCTATTGAGGCAATACCCAATCTGATTCCACCACTTGCTATGGCCATAGAAAGCAAGGATACTTCTACTGGGACAAGGGTGGTTGTACAAAGTGCTGCCCAAGCAATGCCACGTCTTTAATGGGGATCCCTGAGAGTCACATTGCCTCAAGAGACTGAAGCTTCTGTCATCAAACCCTTTTTACTAGTTCATCCAGCAAGTCTAAAGGGCCCCAGAGCATCTGTCACAACCTCCTTCTAATCAGATTGTCTTCTTCTTGACAAATCCTGATGATCATGCCAGCAATGGAAAGGAACTTAGTATCGTGGTACACGTTGGTAATTCTAATCTAAGCATGAGAACTAGATCTGTGGCCCTTCCCTCCAGTCTTCCCCTTCCTCTACCAAAAAATATACCTGTTAAAAGAATTATTATAAAGGCACACTTAGGTATTTTTCAAAGACATTTAATTGCGGCATGGAAGAAATTTTACCTACTTATATTTGGTTATGTATGAGAGTTCTAATCCACTGCTAGGAGAAGACATTCTATCCCAGTTAAGTACTATTACTTACATTCATCACAACCTATCACTTTACTGACCTAAGAAGGGACAGAGAGAAAAAAAGTAAGGTATCGACAGCATAGAGAGAGCAATAGGGGCAAGCTCTGTGCAGATCCTCCTCAAACACCCCTTTCTTTCCCTTATCAGTTCAATTCCCTTGAAGGGTAGAGGCTAGAAAAGAGCTACATCCTATCATTGATAACTTAACCAGAGTACAATGCCAAATGTTGATTACACATTATCACAATGCATACCATCCATGTATATTTTTCAAAACTATTCTTTTGGCTGAATTATTATTTTTAATTTTATGAGTTTTACCATATTAAACAAAGTATGCTTAAAAAGAACATATCAATAAAATAAAATTTTAATACATAGAGTCTGTAGAATAGACATTCATATTTCCACATCAGCTATTTACTTGCTTACAAAAAGCCTGAAGAAAAACACAAAAAATAAATTCCTTTATGGACTACAATGAAAATACAAACAACAATACACCAGAGACATATCTGTTGCTTCAACTGTCATATCCAAGGAAACTGTCACTCATGAAAACTGCAGGTCCCATGTTTGCCTCTTGTATGGCGTGCCACACTTGTCATCTCACTTATCATCCTGACGAGACATTTATTTTCTGATCTAACTCTAAGGTTGGGCTGCTCAGGTGCGTTTGGTCACATTCTGGTTAATCGTATGTCTCTTTACATTACTGTTTTCCTTGTATGAATCCAAGTCTTCATTCTGAACTGTTCTGTCACATCTTGATAATTTCAAGGCATCTTAGGGAGCTAAATCATTAGCTGATTCACTTTCAACTTTCTCCCAATGTTATGAAAGTGGATTTCCATGTGATACTGTGCTGAATTGGGCTAATATTCAAAAAAGAAAAAGGAAAGTATGTAATGCAATGTTTCAAATGCACAGAAATGTAACAGTGTATAGTGTAGGTAAAACTCATGAACTTAAGATTTGACACACATACAGACATTTGGCCATTAATCATAAGTAGGTGAACATAAGAAGTGCTTCCTGTGTGGGCCTAAGGCAGCTACTGAGAGTCACAGCTGGCTACCAATATGACAAAGTGAACATGTCCATTAGAAAATGTAGCCTGAGGGCATTGATCCACCATGATGCCCACTTTAAAGGCACATTATCTCCTTAAATCTTGTAGTGGTTTTGCAACACCCCTATCTGGGTGGGTGTCAAGAAATGGAAAATGGAAGTTGGTTCAAGCTCTCCAATTAAACAAAGAGGTAGTAGGATTTATACATCTAGTACTTCTCAGAGGAAAAGATGTCTTTAGTCCATATTTTTACAACACGACTCTCGATTCCTTTTTTACTCTGGAAGACCCTAATGATCAGGATTCTCGGCTAAAGGTACAGTTTTATTGCTAAAGATTTAGAGATAGCCCTCATAGTTTACATAGAAACTTTCACAGGATTTGACTTCCAACTCTCTCTGGCTTAGATCTTATAATATGTAATTGAGTCTCTGATATATGTCCTTTCAGAAGAACTATAAAATCAGAGCACCCAGGGTTTACTACGTTTTCTGGAAGATAGAGGTTACGAGGTCTCTCGGCCCAAGGCACTGCTCTGTAAACCTGAAACAAAAGACTGGGGCCAAATTATAACTGAGGGAACAACTCAGGGACTGCTGAGGAGAGAGTTAAACCAATATTTTCCCTCCCATTTCCATAAGCCTTAAAACAAGTAAAAGAGTTTTGGGAAACCAATGATCTCTATGCCTTCTGCATTGCATGATATGAGAAGAGAGAATGGCCCCTTTACTATCTATTGAAAGATATTCAAACAATGACACCTATATTTTGACCTGACAACACAACTCATAATTTTCCTTACATATCTCAAATGAGCACATCTAGATACTCCAGCCTTAAGCTTTCTGTTTGAACACCATTTCAGTTTACACATTAGTGAAGCATATAGCATGACCCTCAGAGTTTCAACATAAGACTGAGTTCGTGCTGAACATACAGTGGGGTATTTGAACAAAAGTTGGACATTGCAGTGGGAGGATGACCTCTGTCTGTCATTGTGCTGGGACAAGAGTGGTACATGTGTTGTGAGACCAAGATCTTACTGTATTTATTTCTCATAATGTAGCTGAGTTTTTCTCTTATAATATAAATTTATAGTTGCCTGATAATTTATTTCTCAGATACCAGATTTTTCTTTTAGAGGGTTTGGCTGTTTGGGCCATCTAAAATTTACTCATTCTTAAATCTGCTCCTCCTTAAATCCAGCCATTTTTGTGTCAGAAAAGCTGAGCACTTCAGAACACAACTATGAACTGAAGTGTTCTGGACTGATGCTGTAAAAGTGGATCTATTAGATATCCTACTCATAGATCCTGATTGAACTCTTTTATGATAGTGATTCATATATGGAAAATAGAATCAAATGGGTGGGCTATGTTGTTGTAATTCTATAAGACATGCTTAAATGCTTGCTCCACAATGGACTCCAAGACAAGTGGAACCACAATGCTGAACAGAGTAAAGAAATTCAATCTTTGTTGGTCTGAGTGGACACATTCAACAGTTGAGCTGAGGCTTTCACTGAAAGGCCAGATAAGACAAGAAGTGGGAAAAGCATGATTTCAGAAATCATTCCCAAGTTTGACCTCCCCAAAGGTCTACAGAGTGGCAATGGACCATCTTAAGGGTACAGTTAGACATAACATCTCTCAAACACTGTGTATTCCTTATCATCTTCATCATGTTAGAAAGCCATCAAGAAAGGTCAAAAAATTCAGAACCTCCCAATAGTCATACTTGAGAGCTAGCGCTGGAGGCTTATGTACCACAGCCAACATACTTTTCATAGTCTTAAATAGAATGAGAATCTCACCTCAAAATCTGGACCCAAGATTTTTCAAGTGATATATGGATGACAATTTTTAACTAATGATTACATTATTGACCAGAAAGTGGCTGCACTAGTGAGAAATATGACAACACTCACAAATTGCAGCGAACACTTCAACAACTACCAAGTTCAACTTGGAGAACTGTGGCTTGAAGTATTCCTCTCTGTGTTCCAAACACTGGGTAAAGTCTCTCCCCTTTTCTCCCCTTCTCTAGAGCCAACTTGGAGGGACCTTATATAGTGATTTTTTTAACTCATACAATGATCAAGGTATCTGGACTGGAGTCCTGAATACACCATTCCTCACTTAACCCATCAAAGTCCCCAACATTTGTGGCACAACCTGGCATCAGAGTACTCCTGCAAGTCAGTGGAAGGATTAAAACATCTATTCATCTATTAAAGACCATTTCCCTAGATATGTAACTCAAATAATTTAATACCCATAGCTACCGTGACCTCTCCTATAGAACCCATGTCATGTGAATCAAAGCCCCTTTTAATGTGGATGCAAGAAGATGTGTAGACTGCTCAACAGGAGCCACCCTCAATGTGTGGATTACTTTTTTATCTAAGGGACAGATAGGTAGAACTCTGGGGCTAAGAGTTAGTCAGAACAGATGGAGAATTAAGTCTGAATATATAATGAACAACATAATAAATGTCCACTTTGACAAATTTTGTTCCTCTCTACCTGGAAAATGTTTTGGTTCTTCCCAATTATTGTTTTCACAAATGCCTTAGGAAAATTATAGGCCAAGAGGTGACTATGTACATATATTTGTTATGGGTCTCCACTTATCAAGATCATTTCTAATTTAAATAAATTTTCTTTAATCTTATTGTTTGATCACTTTCCGATTGAGTGGTCTTAGCTCTGGTTATTTCTGGAATAAAAATCCCCGGACATAGAGATCTCAGGCCACTCACTTCCCAGGTTACCTCTGAACTACAAAAGCTATATTTTTTCTTCTTCTTAATAAGCATTCTTTCTCTCCACTCCCTTGTCCACGATTTCATTCTACAATTTTTCAAGACATTAGCATGTGTTATGCCTTTAAAGTGAAACTTATAGGGTTGACAAGATAGCGAAGCAGACTGAATGCCTACTTACACAAGTGCAGCAACAGGTTCAGTCCCCAGAATCTCATGGCACTCTGGCCCCACCCCAAGGTGCACTGAGCAGGCAACTGAGTCTGGGCATAGTGGTGCAAGCTTATAAACCCAATGCCAAGGAGGCCGAAAATAGGAGGATCACTAACAGTCCAAGCTGTATTGTGAGACCCTGAACCAAATACCTAAATAAAAATAAAAAAGTGCAACTAGTTACAAAAATATAACCCCAGCATCTGAATCACTTATAGAAAGGGCATTAGTTCTCAGGTATAATATGTATATAATCAATCAGTTATTGTACAAAAATTGGAACTGTTGGTAAATATATCTATGTTATGTGTATACATATATGACATATATTGTTAGAAAACAATATTAGAAATGTATAACATTATGGAAAATATGTGTAAACAACATTAGCAATGCATTATATATCTTTATATAATATAGACACAAAAACAGGCACATGAACACATATGCACAGAAATACACATTTTTTACTTCGTTGAAGATTCAGTTTGAAAACATACTAATGGTATTAGTATTTCTTAACTTTGTCATTGCTAGGAAAAATGAAAAGCCATTCACAACATGAAAAAGAGAGGTTTAATTTGGCTAATATTTTCACATGATCCAGACCACTGTACCCTGTCTCCCACATCACAGAAGCACAGTGTAGTTCTAAAGCAGGGTGCGGTCCTCTCTCTCCCAGACTGCTCAGGAAGCAGGGCTTGCATACAGCCCCAGGGAACACAGCAATTGCTCCGATGCAGACCCCAGGGCAACACCTGCAAGATCCACCCAGGAGCACCACATGTGTGTTTTACTGTCCTCTGGGTAGCTTGAAAGCCGATCGATCTACCTTTAACGTCATGGTATTTACAAAAACTTGAGCGTAATTTTTTTCTGGAACTAAATGGTGTTGACACCATTGACAGCAATAATGTCACTTCTATGGTGACTTAAATTTTTGTTTAAGAATTAGCAGTATGAAATAAATATTTAAAAATACTTTGACCATGCTTAACCATAAACAATGAGGTTAAATGACTTCACGTAATAAATTGAATCCTGAAAAGAGAAGAATGAATCGTTTCTGCTCTTGGTCCAACTGAGATATGCTGGCACTCCCTAGGGTTACTCTCTCCTAAGGTCCATAAATATTCTAAATAGTTGAGAAAAAGCTGTCATACGTGCAGGCAACACCATCTGAGGTTTTGTTACATAAAATTTGCAACCTTATTTTCAGGATACGCTGAGAAACTTCAGAACATGGAAGCAGAGCAATAAAATTGGGTATGTTTTCAAAGGTACACAATAATCTAAGTAACTGAAATAACTCATGAACTTATACTTCTCAAAATGGCTGTTATATAAATGTGTCTTTTCCTACTTCAGATAGATAAGCAACCTTTGGTCAAATGTAAGCTGAAATCTCAATTGGTGGTACCCTCTTGATTCAGTTGATTTAAATTGCAATTCAAGCTTCTTTCATTCTGATGGAGTACAACAAAGCTTTGTAGACCACAGTTTAGAAAGCACTGGAATAGAGGACCATATCATGTGAAGAAATGGAAGCATAATGTTTATAATATTTATTTCATAGCTATTTTTCCAATCTTTGTTCTTTTAATATTTTACCTCCTAACAGGGTCATTCATAAAAACAGAAAACCTGGACATTATTAGTAAGAGCATTGTATCATTATATGCACATTTATAGAATAAACATTTCAAAATTTGCTTACCTTATATAGCAAATATTGTTTACATCCTTCCGTATTCTATCATAAAAGCTGCCTCAAATTTCAATGTCCATCATTCCCAAGATCTACCCAGAGTCCTTCTCTGGGAAACAAAGCTCTACCTGTCTCTGTGCTCTGCAGGAGAACTGTGGAATTCACTGGTCGGGGATCCTGGCCCCGTGGGAGCCTGCTGTAGCTAATGACTGCCATTTTGTTGTGGAAAATGCTATCCCTCATTTTTGTAAGTATTAAGCCCATATTTTAAATACTTTCCTGAAATAGTGTAAGAGAATTTAACTCTATTTTCCTATAGTACATCTTTTATTGTATTTTTCCTTTCCTAATTCATTTCCCTATGGTGCTAATAGCTAACTATTTCCAAATAATCTGCTTAGACTGTGCTATGTGTGTTAGGTTCTAATGATGGTAAAATGGAAATTATGAAGCCAATATGTTTTCAAATGTCCCATTGAAGTATTTTTGCAGGCTGATAAATTAAATTTTATAGCTATTTTATTTTTTTAAAACTATTTAGCAAATTAACATTCAAAGGTGTTCACAATATGTTCTTTATATAGTTTTGAAGTGGTAACTAAGTAAGGAATAAGTATAAAGTTCTGAATGACAGTTTTGTGTTTAAAAGATTCTAATGGTAACTTCTAAAATATTAAAAAGTGATATATCTTTATAAGAATAGATCTTTAAAGAATTAAATATTTAGGGCTGGGGAGATAGCTAGGCAGCCTAAGTGCCTGCCTGGCAAGTGCAAACATTGGCGCTCTATCTGAAGTACTGCATGCTGTGCTGGCCCTGTGCTGTGCTGGCCATGAAAGTGGGCACAGTGGTGCATGCCTGTAATTCCAGCTCTGGAGAGGCTGAGACAGAAGGATCGCTTGGAATATGAGCTGCATGCTGAAACTCTGTATCAAATAAACAAATACATACATACATTAATAAATAGATAAATAAATATTCTTAAAAATTAAAAAATCTGCATTTTAAAAGATTTTTAACACAGATTGTGATTAAAGCAAGGTTTGGATATATAGAATCATCTATGTATGTGTACATGCAAGAGTTTGATGGTGAACTCACTGAAATCGTGGGCATTGGGGCTCATGTGGGTTTCCCAGTGAGTAATCTGCACATGTTTTCACACTGTTGTTCTGGAGGAAAAAGAAATGTGTGGTCAAATTCACTGGGAAAGAATATTCGAAAATTTGTGTCTATTTTTGTCTGGACTCCTTGCCACACGCTTTTTCTTTGTGCTGATGTTAATGTGCATGCTTCACCATGACCCTGAGTACGGCGGCTATTCTAAGTTCCATGAGTCTTTTTAGAAAATAATTGAACCTTATGGTGGCATTGAGACTGTCAACACAGTTACAGAGCAAACCCTACTTTCTTTTTCTTTCTTTCTTGTACCTTGTCAGGTGCAAGGTGTGAGAAATCTGTAGTATAGTTAAAAATGAAGAAAGCACACATTAACAATGAACTACATCATCGAGAACAGTAGAACCTATGGAAAAATAATATTGTGAATGGTTTTGTTGCAAATAGAAAGAAAGCAGTTTTGAAAGATTCTGTAGTTTGGATACGTAAATAATGTATCAGCCAGAAAAAATGGTATGATTATGAATAAAAGATACCAGTTTGAAAACTTTTGAGTAAGCTCTTGAGCAGCAGACATACTTCCAAGCTATATAATACCTTGGTGCCTCACACCCAGAGCTCAGGCACATTTCAGGAAAAACTGATCGTATTGCAAAATATGATCTTGTTATCTCCCAATCACAAGATGCTAAGCAGTCATCACACAGAGATCCAAGCATTCGGGCATCCCATACCATTATACATAATCAGAGCCTTGAGGAGCCCAGAAATCTGTTCTCACCCTGGTTTAATAGCAAGTAATAAGGATTCAGCCTCGAAAATAAGTTTTGCTTCTAAGGTGTAAATCAGTGAAGAGGTCCCTCATTTTAGAAGACCAGCTGTACTGTAAGGCGATGGAACTCAGGCACAGAAAAGTAGCATTCTCTAGGAGTAAAGAGATTATGTGGTGCTGTCTACGGCCATATCACCCTGAATGCGCCTGATCTCGTCTGATCTCAGAAGCTAAGCAGGGTCAGGCCTGGTTAGTACTTGGATGGGAGATAATGTGGTGCTTAGGGATTGTATGCAAAACTGGACATGTGTATATTTTTTTTTCTTGCCCTAAAGGAGAAGGCCAGACCAGTGTTAGAAACTTAAAAACAGAGTCTAAGAAATGGATAAAGGCCATGGTTGAAAATATAACTGAATTTTATAAGCAAGTGATTTTAGAGAAATACATATATAGTTAGTCTGTGGCAATATTTTCTTCAGAGAATACATTTTTAAAACAGCAGGTTGTCCCTCCAGAGAGACTATTAGATTTAATAAATGAGACGGATAAAAAATATCATTAGTCTGTCATGGTAGTGCATAGTAAACAAGTCATAGAGTGACGTAATATTTTGAGTCATTTAAAGCTAATGAAGAGACAGACTGTCTGGGTCAAACCTTAGGTCTGCCACAGGCCAGGGAGTCAGGCTCATCATGCACTTATTTGGGAGACTAAAATACAGCAATGGAGACATACTTACGTAACGTAATGCCTAGAATCAGAACTCACCACTAAAAACTCACAAGGAAGCACCTAGAGTCAATCCAAGTTAGATTTATTAACTTCCCAAGCAAGAGAGAAGTTATCCTGGGGAAGCTGTGGGGTTAGTCAGTGAAGAAGATTTAAAAGACACTTGGAAAATTGTAGGTTCAGGAGGTTACACATAAGTGAATATTTATTATAGACTTTATTCTTTTCAGAGTAGGGTAAATTTAATGATTAAGAATCACAATGTTTATTGAGTATACAAGAAGATATATCCTGTCTAAGAAGCGTGTTTTATGTGTGTCTGAGGTGTTGGGCCAAAAGGGAGAGGTCTGGTCATGTCGTGTATGCTGATTTTGGGAGGCTCTCCCCAGGGCTGAAATCTGAGTGGAGCAAGGCTCTGTGGATGACGCACACCTATGTGGCTGACCTGTGTAGAAATCGTGGATATTGAGGCCTGTATGTGTTTCCCACTGAGTAATCTGCACATGTTTTCAAACTGTTGTTCTGGAGGAAAAAGAAATGTGTGGTCAAATTCACTGGGAAAAAATACCTGAAAACTTGTGTCTATTTTTGTCTGGACTCCTAGCCACTTGCTTTTTCTTTCTGCTGATGTTAATGTGCATGCTTCACTATGACCCTGCGTATAACAGCTACTCTAAGTCCCATGAGTCTTTTCAGAAAATAATTGGACCTTAAGGTAGTATTGAGACTCTCAATACAGTTACAGAGTAAACCCTACATTCTTCTGCCAAGATCCTTAATTTTCTAGGAGAATTTCCAGGCGCATGTAAGTACATAGTAAGCATTAGCATAATAGTTTTCCAAAGACATATTCGGTGTTTATTTGTAATGTCAAAAATGGCTTTCTAGAATGAAATAATGAGTTTTTGTCTGAGTTTTAAATATACATTTAACAGGCAGCCAAATCAATATTCAGTAAGCAACTATTTCAAAGAGATGCATGAAAGAAAAAACGAAGAATATGCATGTAATCACAGCAATTTATATGTTGGAGATCATTCAACATTTTGACTTCTGTAAGGTCACAGATACTGTAAGTTGGGAGACATTGAACCCATTAACTGACCTACTTTATTTTCAATTGACAGTATTGGTTTTTTGTTTGTTTGCTTGTTTTGTTTTGTTTTGCAGTGCCGGGGACTGAACTCAGGATCCTACTCTTGCTAAACAAGTGTGTTTTCTATTGAGCTATCTCCCCAGCCCCAGATAGTATTATTTTTTAACTGTTTCCACAGGCTCTGAAGAGTCTTAGAATCCTAAGCTAGAACCTCCCATCCAAATTCAATCTAAGAGAATTTTAACTTACTGTTTTCTTCTTCTAGCTTTAATTTTTAAAGTCATCAAACCATGACTAATTTTTAAGCATGTCTTATGCTATATTGCATAAATGTCATTATTTTTCATAATTAAAAAATATTCCAATATGGTTTATATAAATCCTACCTTGTAAATAATGTCTTATAACAAAATAGGTCATTAGAACTGTCAGTTCTGAAAATTGTTGTAGTGTCCACCTTATTCTAAAAATTTTTCTCATTTCACTTCTATGAGAATTTTAAATTTCAGGGAACATAACAATATAATATAGTAGGCAGCTAAATTAGAAAGAAATATTATAGGCAGTCAGATAGGGCCAGGCCCTTGAGGACAATATAGAAGACAACGTGACTATGCAGCTTTGCAAGAGATAGACACCCCTATTTTGGGCCAGATCTTGAAACAAAAGAGTAAAGAAATGTAGCAACCCACTTCCTTAAAGATGTGTATCAGGGATTGGTATTCTAAAGGAGTATCCATCACCCTAAAAGAGTCTAAATGAGTCAGGAACTCAACCTCAGCAGGAAGAACGCTTATTCCATATTCATGCCTGCTTGCTACTTGACTTGATCCCAATTTGTTTCCAATTTAATCAATTTTACCTGAACAATGGTGATTGTAATCTCACCGGTCAACCATAGCTTTTTCCCACCTCATGCCCACCTAAGCGAGTTCCCATGGTTTACACCTTAGCCTGCCTTATCTCATGGCTTTGTCCTATAAGACCCCTAGAAAAGAAAATTTCGTGGTAATCCAATAGGGCCCCTCTTTAGTTCCCCTCTTGGACAGAAGCTTTCTTTCCCAATAAATATTCTATTCTAAACCTCCATCTGGTTCCTAAAGTTCATGCGTTGGTTTTAGAGAACACGAAATCATCTGAAGTATCTTATAGGTAGAGTTCATTTTTTTTCTTCCTGTGTCATAAA
>PVKN010018491.1:0-16813 GCA_004027915.1 Capromys pilorides
ATTATATATTTTCATCCTCAAATCTGTCCTTCAAACTAATAGTTAGGCAAAATTGGTCAAATAATTAAACATTAATGCTTACGTTCCTTTAACTTTTTCTTGTCTTTTTTACTTTATTTTTAAAATTTAATTTAAGGAGAGAATATTCATTGGTAAGACATTAGAAATAGTACATATTTAGAAGCACAAGATGAGAGCTCTTCATCTGTGGCTTTTTCATTGCACCTTGCTATCTCTCATGTCATTGCTCAGACTATAGATAAGAGTATACACAGTTAGTCAACAGGAAAATTTTAAAGATTAACTGCTTTAAAAAAACTGATGGAAATGAGTACTCTGATCATCTCAGCTATCCCAAGTGTATACATGCATGATTTTCACCCTACATTTTTTCCTATCTCTTTTCCCTTTCCCTCATCTTTATTGTTTATTCTTCATAGTCAGTTTCTTTCCATTTTATTGTATCCATTATTCCTTTCAGATTTTATTTATTTTTTCATGTTCTCATACTTGGAAGACAATACAGTTCAATTCCTGATGTCAATGTAGGTGTGGTTTGTAAAATTTATGCTACAATAATTGCACATTGTTACCTTTGGGAAAGGATCCATACAATAGGAAGCATTGCTCTCAAATAGAAAAAAGCTCAAAACTAAATTGCCCACTACAGTTTTACAGTCATTGGCCAGGTTTCCATTTTCAGCTCCTTTCTCTGGTCCCTGCCCATCTTCTACCTTCCGTCCTTTTTCTGAATCCTTGTCCTCCTGCTCCCTTCCCCAGCTAATGCACCACTGAAGGATGTGATAGTCTGATGCACACCACCGTGTCAGGGACTAAGGTTGCTATGGTAGTGGCAAGCTCCAAGGGTTTCCCAAGGAGACAGCCTGCTCAAGACAGATGAACTGATTGTTCATTAATTCTACACGGGGCTGGACTGGGGATATATGAGATGTGATACTTGAAAAAGTATTTAATGTTTTAAAAATATATTTCAATAAAAGACACAGTACTTGTCTTAGTTACTCTTCTGTCATTTCTGGGACAAATACCTGACACACAAGCTTAGGGAAGGAAAGGTTTATTTAGCTCACAGTTACTGGAGGTTTCAAGACCCTGGCCCTGCTTTATGGGGTCTGGAAGAGAGGCTGGGGTGCTGCCGTGTCCAGGATGATTTGCTCTATACCTCCAAGAGACCCTCGCCTTGGGGGGCTGGGACCCTCTGACAGCTCATGCTGTTGGTTTAACGTTTTGCACCTCTCTTGGCCATGCCCCTCAAGCCCCAGCCTGGTCCTTTGGCCCCACCCCTCAAGCTGAGCGCTTGAAAGCCTCATGATTTACATGAGGTTTTGAGGGGACAACTACATACAAATCGTAACAGTGCCATTAAAAACAGTGCCTTCAAAACACTCCCCCTAGACAACAATATGCAATGTATTAATTATTGTAACAGTCCTACTAACCTGTTTTGAAACTCATTGCTATCTCTTTCTCATTAAAATTAATAAAAATAAATAAATAAATAAATAAATCTTCCTTTTCATGTTCAAAACCCATTGGGTTAAGATGATAGTGTAGATGCACGAAAGAGTTACTCACTTTTTCCATATAAATTAATTTTATCTATTGGAAGACATTGATTTTATTTTTATCTATGATTTGTATCCCTCACTTATTAAAATAATTGAATTATTTACAGACAAAAAATACCCCCCCTACTTTTGAACACACTCATCCGTCATTCTTGCCACTTTCTGAAGCACTTCCGGAAGTCCTCTTGAGTATCTTTTGTTTGTGTTGCCACAGCTGCCTCCATGTTTTGAATCAGTTCAGAGTGTTGACCTTTTATGGTCATCTTGCCCGAGGAAGAGCCAGAAGTAGCCTGGTGTCAGATCCAGTGAATAAGGAGGGAGAGGATGTACCATAACCTTTTTATATGCCTGCTTTTCTGTGAGCTTACAGTGGGCGGCATTATTCACCATATTTTTGATCATACCTTGTAAACACCCTCATGAAAGAGAATGTCTAGTTGTGCTCCAGAAAGTGGCATTAATGATGTGTATGTTCGAAGCTAGGGTGTGTCTTGAGGAGGATTAATGCACATGTGTCTTTCATTGTAATAAATTTAAACATTCACTGCACATTTGATCATCCTCATGCATGACTTTTTACTTCAATTCTAAACTCAAGCTGGCTTTAGTAGAGTGATGAAGATCTTTATAGATCTTTATAATTCTTAAGGCAAAATAATTCAAACTCAGAAAAATATTCCTCTTAATTCCTCCTGTGCAAACCAGGCTGGCATAAAACTTCGTAAGGAATTCCAGAAGTGGATGTTAAAATAACGAATTTAGAATTGGGCTCTGTAAGGCCTGGACCTGTGTGATTCCAGCTTATGCCCACCAGATATGCAGAGAACTGTTTTAAGCAAGAGTGCACAATCCTTCTTAACTTCTACAGCACTTCTATAAGGAAGTACAGCTTTTTGCAATTAAGAATCTAGGCACACAAAGCTAAAATGATTTTAGGATTGCACAACTAGGACATGGCAGAGCCGAGAACTGGGATCTTGTTTAATCAATGTGTCCCACTGCACCTCAGCCCCAAGGCAGTAGAGCATGTGGTCGATGAGAACCCCCTCTCAGTCCACACTCAAGCTGGACAACCTTTGACAAATTACCTACCTGCCTTCTGTTTTCTCATGATGTCATGGACCTGTTGAAAATAGCTTACTAACCTTTACGTAACTACTATAAGAACACAGTTAAAACAGTATCCATCATTTGATAAAAATTTATAAATATTAGCTAACATTATGTTTGTTAATACGACGTGCCAAATTCTATTTCAACAAAACATTCTGTATTATACTTTTCCTACACTTACCAGTGAGTCACCCGATGGTATTCCAAACCACAGAACAGTTTAGCTTAAAGATTAACTTGTCATAAAAGTAAAAGTTACAGAACTAATGTCACAAATAGTCACTTTTTAAGTATCTTCACTTGACATTACTCTGAAAATCTGTACTTGAAATTTAATGTGAATACAGTACTTTCATAAATCATTGTCCTAAAGATTGGTTCTGAATTGGTATAGAGAGATTCATAAAATACTTCATAAATACTTATGAAGGTCTGCAGGCCAATTTTAGTATTTCAAAAAGCTTTTGAGAAACTACATAAGGTTAAACAGGTTATTAGTATTAGTACTGTTACTGGGTTTTAGGTGGAAGAAGTTGGCACGGGTTGATTAACTCATGCTGGTCAGGAACACTGACAGTCGGGGCTGCGAATTCTTTTTTTCAACCATACATAAATCTTTATTGAGGCTTGCCCTGAACCAGTGGTAGAAATACAAAATGAACAAGAATGCACCCGCCTCATGAGGTCCTAATAATTTAGTAAGTCATCAACCCACCTCATTAATTATTTCAAACTGAAACAATCAATGAACCAAAGAATAAAACCTAAGCTACACTGTGGCACTTGCCAAATTTCTCAGGGAAGGTGGGAGTTCAGTTGTGTGCAGAAAATCTAGGTACTTGAGTCAAAGTCTGATTCACTTTAGGTAGAAAAGACAAATTATGATGTATATAGTATATTTGTCTGAAAGCAAAACATGCCTTGTATTCAAAGTTCAAAAATCAATAAAAAGTAGAAAGAGAGGGGCAAGGGCAAAGTAATTCCTAAAACCAGGTTTATACATTTGACCTATGAGGTAGGGACTGCTATAACCTCTACTTTTTAAGGAAAAGGTAACTGAGGCAGAGTCCTTGGTCCACAGCATAGCTGCTCCTAGGGTTCAGCCTGGCTCCTTGCCAGCTCCTGCTGAAATCTGTGTTTGATCCCTAAGCCAAGCCAGGACCTGCAGCCAAAATGCCCTGGTGTTTTTGCTTCTTGTTGAATGGCACCCTGGCAGCAATTCCGGCAGCCTGGTGTGTACAGTACCACATGCCAGAGCTGTGTGCTGCTCCCAGACCTTACGGTGCAGGCTAGGAGGAAGGCTTGGGTCACTGCCGGTGGCAGTGACTCTAAACAAGCCACACCAGCTTTCAGACTTCAGCCCACCTGCCCTGTCTTCTGACCTTGCTCTCCTGGGAGGGATGGTATAAAGCCGAAGAAGACATAGGGGCTCCTCTGGGCAACAGGGTCAGCATTCTAATAAAAAGCATGTTGGCTAGGCAGGTGGTGCACACCCGTAATGCCTGCTAGTTGAGAGGATCACAATTTAGGAAGGCTGTCGAAATGTAAAAAAAAAAAAAACAAACAAACAACAAATTTAAAAGGCCCACAGGAGATGTAACTTGGGACAGAGTGCTTACTGAATATGGATGGGATCCTCTATTTAATCCATAGTACCAAAACATAAAAGACACAGTGACCACATGCCTTTCTACTTGGTCACATTGTGGTCAGTATCCCAAATAAAATAGCCTTGTACTATGTCCTGATACTGGCCTTTCACATATATCATGTGGAAGCAATTATCCCCGACACCATACGCTTGCTCCTAATTACTCCTAATTCTGACTTCAATTCTCCCTAGCATCCTTGCTCCACCCAGGGCAGCTGGGCTGTTTCATATACTGAGCTCATCAGCTAGCACCGGTGAGTTGAAGCTGGGTCTGGCCAGACCAGTGGACATTTATCCACTCAGAAATCACCTAAGAGCTTGCTCAGACCAGTCTATCAATCATTAGATTATCCTGACACTTATTTTTCAAAAACAGAGATAAATATGTCAAATGAGATAGAACATGGATAGTACAACACACGCTGCAAAATTCTACTTCTGTTTATATTATTAATGTCAACTAGGTCTCTCCTGCCTGATAAATGTTTATCTTGGAGATTTTTTTTTTAATACGTTCATTCCTTAAATGTGTTGAATGTGTGTTCGCATACAGTCACAGTCCCACTGAAAGGAATTTTGCTTGAGTAAGAACTATGGAATTAGGACTTTGGAGGTCAGCTTCCTCCCGCACAGAATGCAGTGAGAAAGTTCCCACAATCAGAGAGGGCCTCTAGCAGCACATTCCATGTGGGCAGCTTCTGCAGAGGTTCTACGCAGACAGTACCACGTCTCAAGATATTATCAGTGTCTGTGACAGCCACAGGCCACACTGTGCCTTGCCGTCAACAGGCCCACCAAATTCCACAACTCTTTAGCATAAGCAAGGATGTGCATGTATGTGTGTGTGTATGTATGTGCATGTGTGCGTGTGTGTCTGTGTGTGTGTCTGTGTTTACAAAGTAGCACTCAACCTCACACTGAAGGAGGAGAAATTCCTGTTCCCATGAACTTGAGCATACAGTGTTTCCCCTGTGAGGGTGCACAGCAAGCAAAAGGCTCATTATACTTTGAAACTTGTTCAGAGAGGTTGTTTCCAAGCCCAGGAGGTTCAGGGCAACTTAACTAAAAGCTGACAAAGGAGACAATGAAGCCAGACGCAGTCATTTGCTTGACCTACATTGTCAGGTGGTCGCTTGCATGCCAGGTAGTCAGTCCTAGAGGCCGGAGGTGTGGCTATGAGAAAAAGTACTATAGTTCTACATTCCACTAGCTCACTCGGAGGTAGACACGTTCAGCAGTTCAGAGCTGAGTGTCTGCGCTTTCTCTTACCACCAACCCCTTGAGCAGACCTGGGTCCCAGTGGGGCCCACGTCTTCTCAATCAATATACTAGAGAGGAATTTGCCCTGACTTTCTTGACTGCCTCATGAAACTGTCTGGAGAGAACAGAGCAGATGAATGCATCCATTGGCCCAACCTGAGGAGCAGGATGAGCAAGATAAGTAAGGCGCTGCCTCGGCTCCCAGGAAGCTCACATGCTGGGAGAGAAGCAGCAAAGCCAAAGCCTGGAGACGTGACTTTAGGTGGTGAGAGTGGGTTAGGACAAGCGACAATTCCATGAGCTGTGGAAGTAGAAGGGACAAGACTCTGTGAGGACTAGGCAGAGAAAAGACATCAGTTTCCTTTCCACACAAGACACTTTGTGGCGAGGAACGTGGCTCTGAGAAGTGATTAATAAGCGCGTTACGGGCTGAGGAGATGGGAGCACAGCGGTGAACCCTTCCTTGGCTGCCCGCCTTAAGCACGAAACATCCCCAGCACTCACAGACTGCATGACTTCGGGTAAGAGACTTCATCTTTGTGTCTCCAGCTCCTCATTCATAAAATAGAAATCTGCTAGCTCATGAGGTTGGCGCGAAGCCTCGTGAGCAAACATATGTCAGTCCTCAGAAGAGTCCATAGGAATCGGGCTCTCGGTAAATCTCGCTGTGTGGTTATTCGCAGGTTCCCAGCATGTACGTGTGCTGTGATTCAGGGTGGGGCACAGTCACCCCTGTGCTCCAACTGCCTGCAACATTTAGTTGCAGCCACCAGGCAGCTGCTCTGAACACTGGGCTGCGCCCTGTCCCTGGTTCACCCTGCCCACTGCCATCAGTGCCCTAGGCTGCCAGTCTCAGTCTTTGCTCACTGTCCTCACTACTGATACCAACCTCGCTGTCTTCATCTCTGCAGACCACAATTCACTTCAAATGCCACCTCTGCCAGAAAATTCTAGACAGTTCAACCTTTGAAGTGCTCTTTTAAGCTAGCTGCCTTACATTTCCCGTCAGTCTCTTGGTTAGGTCTGAATAGGCTTCTTGAAAACAGCAGCTCCCCTTTACCCACTTCCTACCTCCTCCAGGAGCCATCTTTGCCTGTAGCAGACTCAATACCTCATTGGCAAATGAAAACACAGCCCAGAAGATGAGGCATTTGTGAAACTGAGACATTACTGCCACCTACTTCATAGGGCAGAGGTGAGGGGTACAGAAGTATTCAAGAAATGTCATCTCTGAGAAAAGAGAAGGTTCTCTTGTTCTTGACCTACCTTAATATAAGCCTGTCTCATTCCCATGAAGTAAAAAGATAAGGGCATCACTTAGAATTCCTGGGAAATTATGCATTGGAATCAAGAGTAGGGAGCCACTGCTCTGGCCATCTGCAGCCTTCCTTTGTACATTCCAAGGTTTCTTCTCTGGAGGTGTCCCTTGGGAACTCTGGGTCCACTGGGGGTGGGTGTGAGTCCTGGAGCAATGCTGCTCAGCTTTTGATCTCTGTCATCCTGCAAAGTGGGGTGGCTGGCAAGATCCAGTAGTAATCTCCTCTCATCCCAGCCGACACTCTGGCTGCTGATGGCGTTACAATAGAGGCTGTGAGGCTAGAAAACTGTGGGTGCTTTGGAGTAGCAATTTTCAAAAGGAGCAAGCAGACAAAACTGTGACAGTCCTTGAGTTTTATTTTTATTTTTAAGTCTGCTTTGAAGAATTTTGTGAGTCCCAAAGGAACTCTTTTATGTCACTTTTTCCTTTTTCTTTAGAATTTCCTCTAACCCATTAGGGAGCATTAACATAGTCCAGATTTAGCACTTTAATGGACTTTTGTTCCTGCCTTCTTTTTTCCCCTACTTTTAATTTCTCCTCTGATTTTTAATTAGCTGTCTCTGAGATTTCAAAGTTTGCAAACTCAACAGCAGAGCTGTGGAAAGCCTTTCGTGTGTGAGCTTGTGGTGGTGGCACTGTGTGCACCATCCTACCAGGAAGGTGAGGGTCACCTCAGAGGCTCCCTGCTAGTAGATTCCATTCACAGGAGTGAGACACAGAGGGGCCAGGCCTTTGGAAGCCACAAACACTGTGAATTTCAGTGTTCCTTTTCAGCTACAGCTTGATGATTTTCTCTCTGCAGGAACCTCAGACAAGTCTAATCTGGAGCTGATCACTCTGACGTGCACCTGTGTGGCCGCAACCCTCTTCTGGCTCCTGTTAACTCTCTTTATCCGAAAACTGAAAAGGGTAAGACTTTATCAGATGAAGTTCTTTGCTCCCTTGATGTGACACTCAGAACTTCCTACTTGGCTGTTCAGAGCAAGCTCCTAAAAAATATAGGAACTTCTTCTGTCCTTTCCTTCTCATCAGTATCCCTGGCCCAGAGAACAGTGAAAACAAGATTAAGACATCTCCAACTACAAGTGAGGTATTCAGGAGAAACACTAGGACGATGAGCAAATGATTATTTCTCAGAGGCAGAGAAATTGTGGGATATTTTGATCTTCAAAATTATGTAATGGTCTTCCTTTTTCCTGGGGATTAAACCCAGGCCTTGTCTCCATTAACTCTATCTATGAGCTACACCTCCAGCCTTGTAAGAGTCTTTAAATTAAACTTAGCATGAGTTCTATGAGGTCTTCTTGTCTTAACCTCATTCTCTACTAAACAATAAAAAGTCAAAAATAGAAAGCCACCTCTGGCTTGGCTTTCAAAACATTATAGGCACACAAATAAAGAGACACTGATCTTCCATCCTCTGGATTACAGCAGTTGCAGAGGGTAACCAGCAGTGTGAGTTCCTGGTTTGAATTCAGGACAGTGGAGTTCTAGGAGCAGCTGTGAAGTGATTTGCTCCTCTATTTGGTGAAAAGACTAACATTCATTCGTTCACTCATGCCTCAAACACTTACTCCGAGCTCTCTCAGGGTAGAATGCATATGCCCAAGTGTGAAGTCTGGGAAGAGACTGACTTGTATCAACCACAGGCAAATGCAATATTGCAACTGTGTCAGCTGAGAGTTTTAGGACCAAAAGATGTGGAAGAGGGTGACCATGCAAAGGAAGGAGGGAAAAGTATACAAGGTGTGTTGGGGGGGCGGGGGACATTTCTGAGGCTGGGCCAGGCGGGTGGACACAGTGATGGGGAGAGACTGACAGAGGCCAACAGAGCTGCCATGGGACCATGAGGGCAACTGCTATGAGGCTACATTATTCAGGAAAGCCAGGGCAGGGCTGCAGATCCTGGCCAGGCAGAGCCCTGTAGGCCACTGGAAGGAACTGAGTATATTTGAAGAGCCACGGCAACCCTCGGAGATGGGAGAGATGTTAAGCAAAGGCTGTGGATGTGTGACAGATCTTCATCTGGAAAGTTTATTTTGGCTGCTATGCATCAGCAGTGGCAAGAGTGAACATGGGGGCCATCCCCACCCCCGGCAAGAGTTACAATAGTCAAGTGGGAAGTGACATTAGAGTTGAGAGATATGTATGAGAGAGAAACAATAGGACTTGGGAAGGGCCAAGAGAGTTCACAATTTCAAGAAATTATCACTTAGTAATGTGCCAGGTCTTATGGGAAGTCTTTTATGCGATGTCTGTCTCAGTTAATTCTTCCCAAAATGCAAAGCAGTATTATTTCCATTTTACGGAAATGAGAGAAGCAGAGGCTCAGAGAAGTAGAGTAACTGATTCAAGTCATAATAGTTGAGGAATAGTTTCAAACAGTGGCTCTTTGATCCCACACTTAGCATTCAAGACCACTAAAGCACACGTGAAAACATCAGTGATTAGAGGGAAGCCTAGCAGCCACCACACTGTGTGCGTGTGTGTGTGCGTGCGTGTGTGTGTGTGTGTGTGTGTGTGTGTGTGTGACATAGGCTTGTTTCTATGCAGTAGTAATTCTAGACATGACAGTTAAGACCTCGGCTTTAGAAGAAACAGGGCCCACAATAGTTTTGAGCGAATACGGTATCTAGGGATGTAACTCTTAACAAAAGCAGAACTTGCCAGATCTATAATAGAGGAACAAAATTATAAGAGTTCCAAAGAGAAGAAGAGTGAACAGACTCCAGAGAAAATAATGCCTGAGGCAGACTTTGAAGGCTTTAAGCAAAGGAGCAGAAAAAAGGAGTTGGCCCTGCCTCTTCCTATGCCCCAAACTGGGGAGATGGTCTTAGTGTGTTGGAGCACAGTAGAAACCAGGCTGCAAGGACAAATTGAGAGCAAACTGACAAAGTCCCTTCTAGTTATAAAACTATAAAATGCTGGTGATAGGAATAAGATTATTTCTCAAAAACAGACTGCCTTGCCAGGCATAATGGTATCTGAATGTAATCCCAGCTTGTGAGAGGCTAAGGAAGGAGGATGATAAATTCAAAGCCAGTCCGGGCCAAGCAGCAAGAATGTGTCTCAAAAAACTTTTCAAAGTAAAGAAAAAACAGAATGCCTCTAAAATTCAACCATGGGATAAGTATATGTATCAATTCCTCATGATGGAGGTACATACAGTATTATATATTATAAGGATACACCATAATTTTTAAAAAAATTGATCATGGAAGGGAAAAAGAAAGAAGGCACCAAAAAATATTACCATATGAGGGGATGGGGGTGTAATTCAGTGATAGAATTCTTGCCTTCTACTCACAGGGTCTTGGGTTCCATCCCTACCACTGAAGGTGGGGGAGAAAAATATCCATATGATTTTGTTTTTATCACTTCCCTATTTACAGCCAGCTTCATAATTATAGCTATCATTCATTGATGTATACAACCAAATCCTGTTATAATAGCGTTACGTGGATTATTTCATTTTATCTTCACAGCAACCCTGAGATAAGTATGATTACTATCACTACTTTACAGATAGGACACTGGGCTTGGAGAAATTAAGCAACTTGGCCAAGATTGAGATTGGTCAGCAGCTGAATACAAGGCTTGACTCTAATCCAGGCATTAGTCTCAATGCCAAGCATGTAATAGCAGTGCTAATGTCACTTCAAAGAATAAGTGTTTGTCAACTAACATTCAACTATCATGCTCCCTCAAAGTCTTTAAAGTCTGTGTGGTGTTTTTTCCTCTGTCTTATTGAGATTAGTCCATAACATTCCACAGAGACCTCGTTTCCCATTGCCTATTCCTCTGTCCTCATCAAGCATTACTAGCAACCTCCAACAACATGCTACATAAACCCAAGACATCCCTTTCTAGGTGTATCAGTCCGAGTTCACTAGCAAAACAGATGCAACAGAAAATACACAAACATGTGAGAATTTACAAGTCTGGCTTACAGTGGCGACCCACAGAGTTGGATGAGGAAGCCTGTAGAGTTGGATGAGGAAGTCCAAAGGACTCAGTAGAGGGTCTAGAGCTCACCACAGTGTCCCATGGGAGTCTGTATCTGGAGGCCGATGGGTCTGTAATGAAAGGCTAAAGAGTCTATGCCAGGGGCCGGCGAGATGGTTCAGTGGTCTGAAGCGCCTGCTTAGGAGGGCTCAGGCGACTGCGGGGACTGCAGTTCAATCTCCGGCACCACATGCTGCGCCAGCGCCACCACCAGGGCAGGCTGAGCCAGCCACAAAATGAATAAATAAAGAAACAAACAAACACAACAAGCAAACAAATAAATAAATAAATAAAATTAAAAAAAAAAAAAAAAAGAGTCTATGCCAGAAAACTGAGTGTCTGCTCTGGAAGCCAAAGCACCCGCAGTACAAGCCAGGAGATGACGTCCAAGGTGATGGCCAAGGCTGGAGCTCCTCTGAAGAAACAGAAACAGACCTGTCCTCCTTCATTTTCTCTTTTACACCATCCAGATGACAAGCTACCCTCGGTTGTGAAATTGCTGAGCTCATTTAGTTGAGCTTCTCTTACTCAAATTGACAGAACCAATCAACATCATAGTAGGCTTCAGCAATTCTATGCTCGTTGGTGGTTGGGGGCTGTTGCCCTCATCCTTGGTTGTACTGGACATTGAAATGATTAGTAGTCACTAGACCTGTGCTCAAAGTTTCTCCCATGAATGCCCAGCACCTTGTATATGAATCAGAAACCTCCTACAGGGCTGGAGAGATAGCTCCATGGCACGAGTGCCTGCCTGGCAAGTGCAAGGTCATGAGTTTGAATCCTGGTCCTGCAAAAAAAAAAAAAAAAAAAAACCCTTCTACAATCTTATAGGCTGGTGGGGGCCTTACTGGCTCACACCAATGGCAAGTGTAGTTAGTGACAAACATAATATTTTTTTATTACTCCGTATTTTTTATTACTCCGCTACTCCATATATTTTTATGTCCAACCTTTCTGAAGACCAGACAAACCTTTCTGTCTTGAGCTGTTGGTTATACATTTTACTGACAATTTTTGTAGAATAAGAGCAATTTCAAGTGATGGATGAGGCAACCCGTGATAACCCACAACAGGATGAGTAAGGGCAGATGAATGTGGTGTGTGTGAAATGGCATGTATGGAAAGGCTGTCTTCTCTACTTTAGCTCTGATCAAGGTCAGGGAAAATTCCAGAGAGGAGTGCCTCAACACGCAGTGAAATGAAGTTCCTATAACTGCTAGGCAAGAGTTAGATGGGAAAGCATGCTTCCTTTCTGTCCGGTCCATGAGTGGGCCCACAGAAATGCAGTCATTTGTTCTCAAAGTCTGCCCACTAACAGGGAATATCCACACGGTGGATCTAGCGTTAAGTGGATGTCCGGTTATCTATAACCTGACGCTGAGGTGTTTCCTAGGCTTTCTTTACATTACCAAACAAACAAACACTTCAAGGTAGGTGTTTACCTTATTTGTTTGACCTCCTCTCAATGGCCCAAAGATCTCAAGGATGTGGTAATGTATGCATCTACTTACTCCTTGGACTTTGAAAAACCAGCTTGTACTGAAGGTGAGCCAGTTAGGTGGACATGGTGGCACACTCCAGGAGGCCAAGGCAGGGGAGTCAGAAGTTCAAGTATGCTCTGAGCAACTTAAGAAGACCTTGTCTCAAAATATCAAAAGAGCTGGGTATTCAGTTCAGTTCAAAAGCTTTGGTTCAGTCCCTAGTACCACAAAACAGCAACCAAAAAAATGTGTTTTCACTGCCCAGGGGATTCTGGTTTACTTTACTACTTCTGACCTTTCTGGAAAATACAGAAAAGCTACTGTGTGTCCTATTGCTGGTCCATCAGCAATACATCTTCCTGCTTGTACAGAATGGCCATGAAAAGCTAGTTTCAGTCGTTATTTGGGATAGCTCTCTAAACATGCCTTGGATTTTTCTAGAAAAACTATCACATAATTGTTGCAGAAGAAACTTAACATATAGGGTCACTGGAGAATCTAAGTGCATTGTATCAAGATAGAATGGCTGAACTTGTACTGTAGAAATGGCATGTGGGAAGGGTGGGTTATCTCATGGAAACCACACACCCAAGGGAGTGAGGGTGTGTGAGTGCACGGGAGGAGAAATACACTACTTTCACCTGGCCATACAGTTCCAAGCAAAAGCACCAATGAAGTGGTTTAAAAACCATTGTTTTAAATTGAATACTTGGGGGGGCCGGCGAGATGGTTCAGTGGTCTAAAGTGCCTGCTTAGGAAACCTCAGGCAACTGCAAAGACTGTGGTTCGATCCCTGGCACCACATGCTGCGCCAGCCCACCACCAGGGCAGGCTGAGCCAGCCATAAAATAAAGAAAGAAAGAAAGAAACAAACAAGCAAACAAATAAATAAATAAATTAATTAATTAAAAACAAAATTGAATACTTGGGGTTTTTAAAGTCATTTTATTGTTGACTTGGACATCTCTTTCTCAGTCTTCTTCAGAAATAAAAACTGACTACCTATCAATTATAATGGACCCCGATGAAGTTCCTCTGGATGAGCAATGCGAGCGGCTTCCCTATGATGCCAGCAAATGGGAGTTTGCCCGGGAGAGACTCAAACTGGGTAAGGTATAAGACTGAAAGACTCATAAACCTGTCTGAGGTCTACTGCATGCAAAACATTATGCTGCGAGAGCTGTAAATACAAACTGACCTGGGATTCTACCACCAGCTAGCCACAAAATAAGGTCAGGAGACAGGCCCAGGGGTACAGAATTCCAATGGGATGCTGAGGCAACAGGACAAGGGGCAGGAAGCACTTGGATGTCCATTCAACAGTTGCTAAGCATAGCAGCTGCCCAGCAGACCCTAGTCTAAACCTTGGGGATACAAAAGTGTCTCCCCTCCAGGTTAGTCTGGAGTTAAATGAAAAAGTGAGGAGACAGAGAGAGTGGTTTCCCCAGAAGGCTCTCAAGGGCCGGCATTCTTATGTAATGAAACCATTAAGCAGTTAAACATGTGGCACCCAGGATATAAATCAGGAAGGTGAGGAACAGCAAAATCAAACATTTGGGGAAAAGAGTTGCTACTCTTCAAGGTTGAAAACAAAAACTCCTTTGTACAAATCCACAAATTACAGCCTCTGAGTTTCCTGGGGTGTTGGGAATGTCCAAACAGAGAAGAAAGCCTCTGGAGATCATTTAAGTTTCACTTTTGAAGAGCAGAGACTTATTTTCCAGGTGGAGCAAACAATATAAACAAGCAGCGCATGTGCTTCCCCTCAGCTTACCCCGGGAACCTCCAAGTTCAGACGTCACAATACATGTTAACCTCCAGCCCATGGAGCTACAAAACAATTCAGCCTCGATGACTTGTATCCAAAACGTTTGGGTTGTGGCTTCTGAAAGTTTTCCACTCACTCCTGGGTATGCCAGAGTCATTAGTGGTTGGAACTAGGAAAACAGATAGTGGGTCCAGTGTTCCTGGAGCTTGTCACTCTGGGTGAAGAACTTGCTGTTCCGGATCCAAAGGCATGACCCCACTCCCCAGTGCAAGCCATATGCAAAGAGTGGAGTGGGGGAGACAAGGCAAAAGGGATTTTCTCCTTCTCCACTTGAATCTCAGCATGGTTCTGCTGTCCTAAGAAAGGACATGGGAGGCAGGTTCTCTTTGACTTGAAGGAAAACCTAGGGAGTCACTTAAAAGCTGGGAAGACAGGGGAAAGCCATCAATGGCTGCTGACAGGGAAAAAGATCAACTAAGTTTAGAGGAGTTCAGGGCAGGTGGCACACTCGACGAGTTCCTTCTGCAGATCAAAATTACATGGCAGCTGGCCCAGCCCCTCAGTGACCTTGGCAGGGGACATGGAATCATTTTCCCATAAGTATGAGCCATTCTTAGGCCATGTTGCTTTCCAGAATTATTAATCACAATCAAACATGCTTCGTTGAGGACAGGACACATGAGCTTTCCCTCCCTTCCCTTCGCTCCTCCCTGGTATTACTGTGATCCACAGCACGTTGAGGGTGCTTGCGAACTCTTCTACCAGAATTCCCCTGGGACCCCGAAGGTTCACATAATCCAACATTAGGATGTTTCTCTTGAAGAAACTTTTTATAATTCTTTTTCTTTCTGGAGTTGTCATATGATCTGATTTGGCTGGTTTGTCACACGGGAATGAGGAGACCCAAGACTTCTTTGTTTTATATGCCAAATAAATGACAAAAAGTAATCTCAAGTAATGCTTGACAAATGAAAGTAAGTCAAGATTATGTCCAGATTGATAGAGTGAAAAGGATGACTTGATGGGCAGAATTATAGTGGGGTTGGAAGTGTAGAGAAATACACAGATCAAGGGTGATTTCAGCTGTATCTGTTCTATTGGTTACTATCAGCAGCCTTGGGAAAGAAGTCAGAATTTACAATAGTTGATAGATGAATACAGTTGAGTCTTGGGTCAAAGGTTGCTACTGCCCCTGAAATTCCTGAAATCCAGAAACCAAAGAATTCCCTTTTTTCATGAGTCCTCACTAACCCAGGAAAAGAATTCACTCTTAGAAATTGATCACGGAAATGAGGATAGTGTCTGACATTGTATCTCTCTATTGGAAAATAATTCAAAGGCAGAATTACCTAATATGGGAAGATCCAGAGGGAGTCTGGAATTTAACAAGTATGTGGTGCCTCGGCTGACGCTTCCATTAGTGAGAAAAGCAACCTCACTCCCATGTCAGAGAAGGGCTCAAGCCAGGCTGCCCTGTGCTGTCCCAACTGGCCAGGGTCCTGAGTAGTCCAGGACATACTTGGAGGAGATTCTAGTATCCCAGAATAGTATGACAATGACCTCATCCATTTCGGGACTAGTTCATAGCATTTCAGGCAACACAAAGGAGAGTTTCAAGGGAAAAGAAGGACAAGGCGAGGTCAAGTTCAGCGCAACTGGGCGCTCTGAAGCTGGAAGCATGGATCTGTGAAAGGAATAAAGGGCCCATAATAGCTTCACGCTGTTCCATGAGGCAGAAGTCAGCTTCCGAACTGAAAAGGCAGGGAGAAGCCAAGTGAGACACAGTGTATCCTCACTGATAGAAGCAGAGCCCCAAACATTTGTTAAAACAAAGTATTGTGACAGCTGGAGGGGTCTGCATGGGAGTGGAAGCTGTGGAAAGGGAAAAGATTTCATGTTCCTGAACCACCAAGAGTCTTAGGAGTGTGCAGAGAGATGATCCCGGTATTTCTCAGGCTCAGGGTGCCTTTCTTATTGATGGGAAACAGCATCAGTACATCAGTACAGAAAGCAACTATTGTTACCCTGAATAAAGCAAGGAATAAAGAGCTAACCAAAATGCACCAATTTTTACCAGTCTGGAGAAGCTATCTGCCAGAGCTCTGCCCCCACGTGATTTCCATGCACACTTTCAGAGGTCACTGGATGCTTTTTAACTTAATGAGCTCCCGTTCTACTCTAGTTCTTCTAGAGTAGGGTAGAGCCATTTTACCCAAAAGAGGGATCAGATTGTATCTCTGCCCATGCTGTATGCACTGGGAGGAATGGCGCTTGGTAGTCCGCACAAGTGCACACTGGACCAGAGGAAAAAACATGTCATGTCTCGCACCCCCCTCTTAAGTTGTACCGTTGCCCCCATGCAACAGGTGCAGAAGCAGTCATACAGAAGCTCTTTTTTTGAATACTTAAATTTTTATTTTAAAGAGTAAAAGTAGCAGAAACAAAGATAGAAAAACAGTAGCAAGCAAGAGTACATATAGTACAGAATTTCAAAACAAGAACAAAAATTTAACAATGGTTGTATTACATATTTTCATCATCAAATCTGTTTAGATTAATAAATATAGGTATGTAAGATTGGTCAAATAATTAAACATTAACATTTTCAATAAACATTGTTTTAACTCT
>PVKN010018492.1:0-16812 GCA_004027915.1 Capromys pilorides
ATAACACAGCTGAATGGGAATCAAAGACTTATAGGTTAAACAATGAAGTGACTGGAAGCAGAAAAGAGAGGAAACATAGCAGGAGCAAAACCATGCATTTATGTACACAGGATGAATTAGATATTGGTCCTAAGAACCTTCAAAAGGTTTTTCACATTGATGATAGCAACGTGCAACACTAAAATTATGCTTGGAATGCATGTCGTTCTGGTCTTTTAAATGTGGGCTGCTTCTAATGTAAACTCAGTTACTGCTATACTCTCTGTCATGTAAATGGTTGGTTAACAAAAAAACAAAAAAAGGGTATTAATTGAGAGTAAGAGACTAGGCAAAATGCCATAGGCTTGACAAGCTACAATTTTGTACATCCTTGGACTTCTAAATGTCTGTGTAAAAGTATGTAACTGCTTTTATCATATTTTATAGAGATTTATTAGAATATCAGTGATTGACGGAAAATACCAATTTCAAGCAAAGTCTAAGATGTTTGATATTCAGAAAGACAGTGGTGTTAATCTCAAGTACCTGTTATAGAGTGATAGTATCATGAAGCTTCTCTGCTGGAGGATTGAGAATGTAAGTTAACAGACCAAAAATTGGAGAAAAAGAAGGCTACGAGGATAGTCAACGTTTTGGCCCTAGCCCTTCAAGGTCAGTGAGGACTCAGGACATAAGAGAACCTGTGTTGTAACATCCTATAACTCAGTGGTTTCCCAAATTTTCTGTTCAAGGAGATTAAGGGACCTCAGAGGAAAGGGATAAATGAAGTATAGTGTGTCTAAGGAGAGTCACCTAGAGAAAAAACATTCTCTCAGGCTTTCACAGAGAGCAAACTGGTCCAGCAATGGCCGTGACTCATTCTGATGGCTGACACTGATAACAGTTCTACAAAGCACTGTACATGGTTTCAAAGTTAATCCTGAGGGGATTTGACCTTGGAAGATACAAAATGTTTTGTTATGCAGATCTTGCTTTAACTTGCCCTTAACCACCGAGCAGAAAAATTTAACTCCAAGGCACAAAACTCAAAGCTAGATTAGTATGATGTGCTGTAAAAAGCTTAAATCAACAACTTCCCACATTGCCAGATTCACCAGTAACCCACTACAATTATGGAACATTGGACTATTATACAACTAGTTTCTCTTAGTTCAAAGAGAAGAAAATTTTTTTCTTTCTTTACCAATATCCATTAGAAAATTTATCAGGTCTACACCCTATGCTACTACGAGGACAACAATATGCATTGTATCAATTATTGCAAATGTACTACTAATGTGTTTTGAAACTGACATATTGTTATTTTTTATTAAATGTAATAACAAATTTAAAAAAATAATTGAACTCAAAGTTCTTTTTTTTTTTTTAAGACACATTTAGCATCGTGATCATACTATTACATTTATCAATCAACAGCATGGGTGCAAGAAAAGGTCTACATTAAAACCCTTTGTTGGAATGCTTTACACTTTCCACAGAACACAAACTAAAATAACCTGTTATTCAATTAGTCACAAATACAGTCCTTGAGTTGTTTGCCCATACGCATGAGTATTGTCTAAAACATGTCTTCTTGGTAGCAGCTAGGCCCTGCCACCATTGTGATTGGCTGAGTTCACAAATCAGCTGTAACCTGTAGTTTCTCTGTCACTTCTCTGGCTCTCCTCTCCTGCTAAGCTTTGTTTCCTGGAAGTGTTTAAAACCTTCTGCCACTGCCATAGCTACTGCTGCTGCTGGAGCCACCATAGCCACCTTGATTTTGTGGTTTGGTAAAATATTGGCCTCCACCACCATAAGGCCCCGGAGATTCTGCCTCCAAAGTTTCTTCCCTTCATGGGTCCAAAATTTGAAGACTGCAACTGTTGTGATTGCCAAACTCATTACAGCTTCCACCATCTCCATAATTGCTTCCACTACCACCACCAAAGCCGCCTCTGCCTCCTCTATTGTTATAGCTGTCAGAGCCGCCACTCCTGCCATAGCCACTGCCCTGGTTTTCATAACCCTGTCCACCACTTCTGTAGCCTCTGCTTCCTCCAAAGTAACCAGGGCTGCTTCCTCCATAACCACCATCATTACCAAACTCACTGTAGCCATCTCTACTGCCACCATATCCACCCCTACCATGGCTTCCACCAAAGCCACCTCAACCACTGAAGTTTCCTCCATGACCAAAACTGTCATTGCCACGAAAACCACCTCCATGATCACCACCAAAATTTCCAGAACCACTTCAACCTCTTTGGCTAGATGAAGCACTAGCCATCTCCTGCTTCAGCAGGGCTTCCTCACTTCACAGTTGTGGCTCTTCACAGTGTGGTATTTTTTAATGAGAATCTTATCCACAGAATCATGGTCATCAAAGGTTACAAAGGCAAAGCCCCTCTTCTTTCCACTGCCTTGGTTAGTATTGTTCAAAATAATCTCATAGGTATTCTTTAGTATCTTCTTTAATACCACCAACAAAAATCTTCGCAGTTAAGTGGGCACCTGGTCTTTGAGAATCTTCTCTTGAGACAGCTCTCTTTGGTTCCACAACTCTTCCATCCACTTTGTGTGGCCTTGTATTCATGGCTGCATCCACCTCCTCCACAGTAGCATTTTAAGTGACAAACCCAAAGCTCCTGGAAGGCTTGGTGTTTGGGTCTCTCATTACCACGCAGTCTGTGAGTGTTTCCCATTGCTCAGAATGAATCCTCAGACTCTTTATCAGTTGTTTCAAAGCTCAGCACTCCAATGAAGAGTGTCTGTAGCTGTTCGGGCTCCTTGGGAGACTCCGACTTAGACACGATGGCAGTCAGAAGGCAGACTGACGATACTTCCTCTGTGGTGTCCACCAGCAGAAAGGAATAAGCTACTAAGCATACTCTCAAAGTTCTTTTTTTATCTGGATAATCTTGCTTATCAGGATGTCCTTGTAGTTCATCCATGTTCCAGTATCTGTCTGGATTTTTCTTTCCTTTTAATGGTCAAATAATATTCCATTGTGTACTTATATCACATCTGATAAGTCCATTCTTCTGTTGATGGACACCTGGGTTGTTTCCACCTCCAGTGGTGTCACATCCTTTTGTTCTGTGGTTATAACACACTACAATACACCATTGCTGTAGTGATGGGGTTTTAGTTTTTCCATGCCTTAGGGAACATAAAGCATTCCATGAATGTACAAAGATATTTGTTAGTCAAATTTGTTGATATGAATGTGCTAGAAAAATGTTTTAGCCTGTAAAATTTAGGGATGTTGCCAAGTTGCCCTTCATAGAGACTGCACCAGTTTATCCTTCTTGGAGAGGAACTCTGTTTCGCTTTTTCACCAACACAGTGTGTTAACGGATGCCTCCATCTTTGTTCATCATGTACGAGGAAATGTGTCTCAGTATAATTTTAACTTCTATTTTTCTAACTTTGAGTGCTTTTGGAGTGTTTCAGAGCTATGGCATTTCTTTTACTGTGCCTATCTGTCTATTTCCTTTGTTCACTTTTTCAGTAGAGCTATTGGGCTTTTTTCCTCCCTCTCCTTTATATTGGTTGTTATTGAAGAACTTGCTTTTGTTTGGCATCTTTCACACCACCTCTGGGAGTCTTTTGGAGCTCTACAGTGAAAAAGGAGCATTGTCTGAGAAAAGCACAACCTGCTTTTCAACACCATTGATGAAATACTGGCTCAGTGACAGTACATGTTATTAAGGGGACTGTCAGATACAGTGGGAGGCTTTACTGAAGTGATATTCAAAAGTAGGAGTATCTTTATGAGAATGTTATAAAATCCCTATTATCACAATATGTTTTAATACATTTTAGATTTATTAAGTTACCTTTTAAGCTTCAGTGTATGAACTCAAGATAATAAACAACTTTATGTAAAGTGAAAAGACAACCAAAAGACAGCATGCAGCTAGATGTCATTTTTGCTAGACTCGAGTAGCTAACTACAGGAGAGAAGCAATGCAGTGAAGCAGTATGCCCATCTGAAGTTATTTCTTTGACTCTTACGCCCTGAGCTTGTTGCTTCAGCTTTCCAAGATACTTCCCCAAGCTGCTCCCCTCCTGCACATTACTGTGGTAGTCTGAAGCTTGTTTCCCCCAGCCCATTCATATTTTGAAATCCAACCTTCACCATGATAGTAGTAGGAGGTCTGGGTAGTGATTAAATCAGGGAAGCTGAAGCCCTCACAAGTCAGATTAGTGCCCTAGAAAAGAGGCCCCAGGGAGCCGTCTTGCCTCCTCTTCCATGGAAGGACATAAGGAAACCTTTGGTAGACTCTGAATCTGCTGATATCTTGATCTTGGACTTTCAGCCTCTGGAACTATGAGAAATAAGTGGCTTGTAAATCACCCAGTTAATGGTATTTTGTTATAGCAGTACGCACAGGCTAAGTTAGTCGCCAGCTGATTCTATCTGCTGATTATCCCCCTCCATTTGATCCTTAGCCTCCAGATTTGTTCCCTATTGAACAGTTCTCTGACCTGTCACCAGGAGGTAGTTCGTAAAGTGCAAATGAGGTCATGGCATCTCTGGTTAAAATCCTGTGATGGCCCCCAGTTGCTCAACCTCCTTAACATGAGCTCAGAGGCACACACGCCCTGGCCTGCCTGTATCTCGGCCTTCCAAACTTGCTTCCTGGCATCGAAGGGCAGAGCCTGGCAGGGTCTGTTTCATCGCCCAAGTTTCCAACTGCATCTTTGACATGGCTACTAAGATTTTCATTAAATTTTTTAGTTGATCCACTACTAGATTCTTCGATGGACACAAGTGGTATTAAAATGTTGTTGTTGGAATGTTATGCTTAGACAAATACACACACTGTCTTTATCAGCATATTCATGGGAATATGGCCTGTCTGCAAATGGGAGAAAATACTTGCCTCTCACAGACCCTGTGACATCATCTCACCGATGTCAAGTGCTTGGTATCTGATTCTGTGACTGTCACTCTCAGCCGGGGAACTGATACTGTGTGCAGTTAGCCCGCCCAGGCTGAACCTCACAGACTACCTGACCTGCATTCTCAGATCATCTAGCCAAACCCACAAGATGCAGCCACATCAGAATTTACATCAGAAACCTTTGACTAGAGGGAGGGAAAGCGAGGGCTGACTTTCCAAGGCAGTTTCAGAAGGTGTCTCCCCACAGAACTTATCCAGTCGCAAAGCACCCAACTTGGGTCAGTCAGGCTTTAGGCAGTTTTTAAGTGGTGTCAAGTATTTGACCAACAGATTTAGATATGAAATTAGACTCATTAAATTCAAGCCACCATGTGAGAGTGTGCAGCCTCCCATCTCCCGATGGCTAGAGAGTGCTAGATATGTTTTAGGCTTCTTTACTCTTTCCTTACTTTGTTTTTGGACAAGTAACAAGAGTTAACCCTCTCTCGGACAGGAGCTTTCTTTCCCTCAATAAATATGTTCTGCTTATTAAAAAAAAAAAGAGTTAAGATGCAATATCCTTCTTTCTGATTATGATGTGACCATTTTGTGCTTTGGAGTCAGAGCCTGTTCTTGTCATCTGGGTCTATTGTTGTCATCCTTGCAGTTTAGGAGTAAGGGAGATGCATGCCTGATACTTCAAATTACAACTCAAAAAGGCCTGGTGATAGGCCTCCGTAATCCCAGCTACTTGGCAGGCTGGTGCAGGATAGCATATTTGAGGGCAATCTGGGAATTTTAATGAGATATGTCTGCAAACTGAAAAAAATTAAAGATTTATTTATTTATTCGATACAGGGTCTCGCTATGCAGCTAGGACTTGTAGTGATCCTCCTGTTTCAGCCTCCTCAGCACTGGGCTTACAGGTGTGCCCCACCACACCTGGTTTTGGTGGCCAGCTCAGCATGGGGCCAGTATGGTATGTGGTACTGGGAATCAAACCCAGGTCCTTGTCCTTGCCAGGTGCTTAGCCTGCTGAGCTATCTCCTCAGCCTACAAATAAAATTTAAAAAGAGCTGAGGATGTAACTCAGAAGTCCTTGGGTTCAGTCCCCAGTACCATATCCCCTCACACACAGACACACACATCCAGCTTGGAAAAATTTTTGAATAGAAACACTATTCGGAAAGTGTTAGGGAATTAGATCATCCACAAATGTATTTTTGAGCAAGTCTGTGGCAAAGTGAACATCACAGAAGCCCTCTGGGGGCTGCTGTCAGTTGATACAAGTTTGAAAGATATTTTGGGATAGCGGGAATGGAATGTCAAGGTCCTCAGAGGCCAGTGTGGGGGAGGAGTAGGGCCTCTCCTGCCATGGCTTCTGAGAGCCCTGGGAGTGGTAGCTAAGGATGATGTCATCTTCTTTAATAAAGGCAGAACATTCTATCAGAAGGAAGACAGAGATGGCAGAGGTGATTCTGTGGCAGGCCTGGCCAGCACTGCTGGGGAGCCACCTTTCAGCTCTGCCTTCTGTGAACCCCTGAACTGGGAATGGGCCCAGCCCACCCATACTAATGAGGGCAGGTGAGAGAGGTTGACCTCTTCTGATGTGTAGCAAGTAATAATGAGTAAAGGGTGAAATGAATACAGAAGATTTTTTTCTGCCAACTTTGCAAAATTAGGGTCTCTAAGTATAAGGGAACAAATAGCACTACTTGTTGCAAATAAAAGAGTAAAATTTTAATAGTCAGAAGACAACAGACTTTTTCTCTTCACAGATCTTTGGACATATGGAGAATGTAGCTTGTATCAAAATGAATGAGACCACTTAGGCAGAGGCAGGGACTGGGGGTTCAGTCCCTGGGCCTGCTATGCCGGCCCCACTCCAGGGCATGCTGAGAAGGCATCTGAGACTGGGCGTGGTGGCACATGCCTGTACCTGAAGCTCTTGGGAGGCTGAAAACAGGAGAATCACTGTGCATCTGATCTACATAGTGAGAGACCCTGGAGACCCTGTACTAAATTAAAAAAAAAAAAAAGATGAGAGCCTACATTTTAGAATAAAAGGAAGATCAAATGTTAAAACCTCAGCAGAGCACTGCCACAAAGCACTTGCTTTAATTGTTATTCAGCAGGTGAGTTAGGCTGGCTCAGCATTTTCAACTGGGGATAAGTATTCCTCCCCAGAGGGAGAGAGCTCCTAGTACCCTTTCTGGGGGCCCTCACCAACCTGGGCTTCTGGTTCCTCCTCTATCTTTAAAGCCAGCAGTTGTGTCCGTCTAGCCTCTTGGCCCTACATCACATCTCCGCCGTTTATGGTTCTCTCTCTCTCTCTCTCTCTCTCTCTCTCTCTCTCTCTCTCTCTCTCTTTTGGCCAGGTAAGGACCATATGATCATCTTGGGCCCACCTTATGCCCTTGTAAATAGGTGCTTGTTACTATTTTATAGGTATGAAAATGCCCCAGGGACCCTTTGCTGTGCCACATTTCTCTAGGGAACAGTGATTAATAGAATAGCCAATATTCACTCTGGGGTTGGATCACTCCTTTTTTAAAAAAGTGTATTTGGTACAGGGTCTCACTATGCAGCTCAGACTCTCAGTGATCCTCCTGTTTTCAGCCTCCACACCACTGGGATTACAGGCGTGCTCCACCACATCTGATCTTGGTGGCTGGGTCACTGTAGCAGAGGGCGGGACCTGCATGACATGGTGCCGGGGATTGAACCCTGGTCCCTGTGCTTGCTTAAGCAGGTGCTTAATCTGCTCCACTCTTTATAAAAAAATAAAAACAAAATAAATGTTGTTTTACTAGTACATGTTTGTAGTATATAATGATTACATTCAGCATAAGAGGTTGGTCCATGGATATAACACATTTTAATTCTTTTTGCCTTCTTGTAAGGATCAGCCTGAGAAAACTGAGCTCTTAAAAATGTTTATTTTCCCTTTAAACTATTTAATTTAAGCTAAAAATGTGATGAGCAGATGTAGGGAGCCCTTCCAGGTCCTCATTGTAGCTCAGGAAATTTATATCTGTAATCTTGTGGAAAAGTTATTAGAAATCTGGTGAGTTAATTCCTGTCTACCCCTGCAGTGCAAGCTGTGATGAATAAAGTCACTAAGGCACATTCGTAGTGACAGACAGTGGTAGATAGCCAAGGAGTCCTGCATCCAGTGGCTGTTTGGTAGTGGCCTATGATAGTGCCTATTTGAAATCAAGGCCTCCACCCAGGGTCAAACCCAGGTCTTATTAATCCATGAAGAAGGGAGTGGCTTGAGGATGAGTGGCTGTGAGAACGATGGGGAAACAGGTGAGTGCTATGAGCTGGGCTAGAGAGAAGGCCTGAGATCACCTCTTGAATATGCAGAAAAGGCTATGCAGAAAGAGTAATCTGCATAACACAATTGAGGTCCTCTGGAATGTGTTGGGATCAGTGCTTCAGCTCTGATATGTAATCTTTTATGCCCTGGGAAGTCATAGCTTCTTATCTCCATCCTAGACAACAGCATGGAGCACAGCTCTCTACCCCCTCCAGCCAAAAAAAAAAAATCCTTCTCAAGTTTTAGGGCCGGGGAGATAGTTCAACGGCATAAGCCTTGCAAGCACGAGGTCTCTAGTTTGATCCCCAGTACTGCAAAAATAATAATAATAAAAATAATAATAAATAAATAAATTTATTTCTGCCCCTGGAGAGCCTATTTACTGCTCACATTTCATGATCATTTTAATTTCCAAATATCATATTTGATAACTTTGGATGGATAGATGGACAGATAGGTGCAGAGATGGACAGATGGACAGATGAATGGATGGAACTATCATCCTAGAAAATATGAATGTGTTTATAGGCAAGGATCTGAGCTCTTTGGTGCACTGGGGAATTGCCCAGTGCCTTAAACCATGGAAGCTGCTCACAGAAATGTGAGGTCTGAGAGATACAGTATTTAAAGACACAAAGCAGTCATTTTCAGGATGATTTGGGAGTATAGAACAGCTGATAAGACATGCAGCCATATAGCTTTTGTATCTGATGAAGGCACAAATTATTACGCTTTTACCATTTTTAATGTGAGGATAGGGTATAGAAAAGGATCAGGAAAAATTTTAATTGATGAAACTGTCCTTCAGATATTCAGTGTGGTAAAGAACAGTTCACAAATATCTTGTAAAGGAGTCTGAGGTCACGCGATGTGGAGAAGGCCATTTCCCAAAGAACACACATTCTTTTGGACTTGCCGACAAGCCTGGCAAGTCAGCTCCAAGGCTCAAGAAGCAGTCTAGGCGTTCTTGCCAGTGGAGGAGTGGATTCCTTTTCCTGCCGACAGCAACATAGCTGACATTTTTTCCTCCTTTATGAAGACTTCCACCCCCTTGACCTTTAAAACTGACCTTCTCAAAGACAGTGCGCGGTTTCTTGCATGATATTACCTGCTCAGCTACATGATCACGCTGCTCGGCTCCTTGTTCTGGGTGGAGGACTTTCTGCTGAGAAGCCCGGGTTCGGAACTGAACAGCTGGAGGTGGCCCGAGATGCTGTGACATTCCCTCCGTTTTCAGTGTGACCTGTAGAGAAAAGACAGAATTTTGTAACTACTCATGATGCTTCTTTTAGGTTATGTCTTGGCCTATATCTAGTTTCCCCCCATGAGCCTCCTGGGCTCACAGACTTTTGGAAGGCAAATGGTTCATGGGTCTGAGCTGACTCACTGGTGGGAGGTGGGGGTCTGCTTCAGAGAGGCGGTCACTGGGCTGTAGCCTAAAGGCTGCATCTCCCTTGCACAGTTGTCCTTTCACTCTCTCTCCTTCCTGCTCAGAGCAGCTATTTCTGCCAGACCCTTCCACTGTGTGCCTCTCTGGCTTGGAGGAAGCCAGCCACAGAATAAAATCATAAGCCAGCATATGCTTCTCCTCCTTCATGTTGTGGATACTGAGCCTTGTCCTCAGCAATGACAACAGTGACTACACAGCCAATATTTAAGATTCACATCAGAACATTAGACTCCCTTACATTTCAAATATGATTAAATAAATTCTGTAAGCAATGTGTGAGCAGCAGTCCAGATGTTGCACAATAAGGTCTCCTTGCCCCACCCCTGTAACTTGATAGATGGACAAATGCGAAGGTCAGAAAGTAGCTTGGCATACTGAAGGGTACTGGGAGGAGCAATGTGGCACAGAAGAGCCAAGCAGAAGCCAGACTAGGAGACCCCTGTAATAGTGAATTGTAACAACAGCTTTGGTTTACTGAGCACTAACTGTGAGAGACACTGAGCTGAACAGTACTTGTACTAGCAGGCTTGGTCAGCACCACAGTCAGCGGACAGTGTATGGTCATGACCCCATTTCATGGCTGAGTCACAGTGTAGTAATATGACTTGCAAGGAGGGGCCTAGGAGAGCAATGAGGACCCAAGGGCTCCAACCCAAACACTGTTGTGTATGCCTTACCACCTTGGAGGGTGGGAGCTGCTCTAGGATGTCATCCCAAGAGCTGTGTAAATGGTGGGAAAGGAAGGATGCTTTTGCTTCGTTAGCAGCACAAGGCATCTCTAGAGCAGCCAGTCATGGTGGTCATGCCTGTGGGCCCAGCACTCTAAGAGACTGAGGATCCCAGCCTGAGCATGTGGCGACTAGTAAGACTCTATCTCAAAATAAAAATAAATAAATAAAATGGTCTGGGGATGTACCTCAGTGCAAAGGCCATGACTTCAATCCCTAGTGTCCCACAGACACACACACACACACACGCACACATACACACAAGCACACACAAAGTGCCTATGCTGGAAAATGACATAGAGGGGGCCACCACTGGCCCAAGCTTCCTTCCAGTTACCATTCAGATTAGCTTCCTTGTGAGATCAAACTGGCCCCCAAAGACCCACACGCTCAGAGGTTTCTAGAAGGTGATTGACTCATAAGGCACTAATAAGTTTACCCATTTATGGGTTCAAAGCTGAATGTGCTATTTGGATTTCAAACCTGGCTGGAGGCAGTGGGTCTTGGGAAGGGTGTTGTCCTATGGCTGGCTCCTCCCCTTTCTCTCTGCCTTTGGCCAGCTTGAGGTGAGTAGATTTGCTCCACCAAATCCTTCAGCTGTACATTTCTGCCTCAGAGGTATACAGCCATGGACTGCACCTTTTGAAACCATAAACTAAAATAAATCTCTCCTCCCTTAATTTTCAGGTGCCATGTATTTTGCAGATGTCAGAAAACTAATACACTCCTCCTACACGCTTGCAAGCCAAGGTCAAAAGGATATTTTCACTAAAATCTCACTTGTGTGCATCTCTTATGTACCACCTTCCACCCATTCTCTTAGCTGAGGGATCTTCCTTCCGGCTCTGGGCTGCCTGTCTCATGTTGTGGTCCTTTCTGTTGATGCCTCAACAATTTTGAAGCCTTCCAAGGGTGGAAGCCTGGTCCCCTGGTGGCCCTCAGCACTGAGACCAGCGTCCTGTACTGAGTTGCATTTAGCACACTTTTGTCAAGTATCCCTGTCCAGAGCCTGCCTGCTGAAAGGGAAGGACCAGCTGGGTGCCTGCTCCTGTCCTGCTGGCCTTGAGGACCCTTCCTGAATATAGCTGCCATGGAGAGGACTTGGTGGCCATGTCTGCACCTAGTGGCTGGGGCCTTGGGGGTGACCAATGGCTGGGCAAAATCCTGTTCTAACAATGCCTTGCTGTGTGAGCTTGGAACAAATCAGTAAAGCTCAAAGTTATTTTAAACTTTAAACTTAGGAGGAAAGGGCTGGAGTCTAGCTCAGTGGCAGAGGCCGTCCCAGCGTGGCACAGCTTCCATCTCTAGCACCAAGCAAACACACAGAAAAGCCACACACATAGGCAGCAGAATTTAAGAAGAGGTATAATACTTGCCTCCAGTGTTTATTGTGAGGGTTAAATGAAATTTTGTATGCATTCCATACATAGGAGGACTGCTAAACATTTTGTATATCATTGCTTTTGTGTACACGTGACTCCCAGAATGTACTTCTCCTTCACTGGAGACTCAGCAGGAAGTGCATGGGCAGTAGCTATAGCAAAAAGGCCCCATCCAGGCTGCGAAGTGTGTTAGATTAGATTATTTTGTAGGGGCAGAAGGGAGCGACCCCATTCTTCACCTAGTGTAGAGATCACGTGACAATGTCTCTGTGTGCATGTCTGCATCCGGAGTCCCTTTTTGTAGGGACACAGTCCTGTTGGATTCAGAGCCCACCTTAATGTCTTCAAGTCATTACACCTGGAGCAACATTCTGAATGACTGAGATCTCTTTCCAGATTATGGAGTGTTAGGTCTTCAACATGTGAATTTGGAGAACATAGTTGAACACAACAGCCTCCTCTATGGAGTCTCTAAGCAGGTCTTGTAGATGTCACCAGGGAGACCCCCATGGCCGTTCTGAACCAGAGTTTGCATTTTAGCAAGATGCTGAGATGACTTCACTGCACAGGGGGCTGAGAGAAGCTCTCATCTCTGGTGCTTTCTGGAGAGGACTGTGGTAGCAGGGTGAATCCAGATTAAGGCAATCATAGTTCTTCAGTTTCACTTAAGATTAAACATACCCTAAGAAACCATTTGAGTATGGGAAATAACAATGCACACAGAGGTATATTTTTAGATTATTCTTTGTTGTAAAATGTTTTATGCAGTAAGCATTACATTCTACCATTTTGAATGTAATTTTAGTCTATTTCAGATGGGATATGATTTATAGACGTTTTTGTGAGACTTGACCTCAGAGATTAAACAGACTTTCTGGAGCAACAAATAGCTTTTGGTAATATCTTGAGACTAAAGAGCTAACTTAGGAATATTTATATAATGCTTAGTGCAGCAATGGTGTGGCACTTACATATTAAAGTACTGCCAGGTATGCTGGCCCACATCTGTAATCCCAGTGGTGTAACAGGCAGAGGCAGGGGGTTTAATGTTTGAGTCCAGCCTGGGCAACTTAGTGGAACCTTGTCTCAAAGCTAAAACTAAAAAGGGCTGGGGATGTAGCCAGCTCTGTAGTGCTTGCCTAGCATCGCAAGGCATGGAGTCAGTCCTCAGCACAAGGAAGAAAGGAAAGAAGGGGGACTGAGGGGAGGAAAGGAAGGAAGGCAAGAAGGAAAGAAAAAGAAGGAAGGAAAGAAGGGAGGAGGAGGGAGGGAGGAAAAGAGGTGGGAGAAGGAGGGAGAGAAGGCGAGAGAGAAAGAAAAGAAAGGAAAGGAGGAAAGAAGGAAGGAATTATCTCTTTTTCAGAGCGATGTTGAGTTATGTAGGTGTGAAATGTCATGATGACTGGAATTGCAGCTTAGAAATGCAGATGAAAAAGCATCGAAATGAGTGAAGTGGCTGTAGCAGAATTTGACGACTGTTGAAACTAGATGATAATTTCAACATGTCTTCTAGGACTCTACTCATGAATATGGTTTCTCCAAATATCCAAAGTCTAAAATGCATTCATGCAAACTATTTACAAATTAATTCTCAGAGGTTCTCATGATGGACATGTCTCCTTGTCAGTTGTTTTGGTCAAGGAATATTTTAGCAGTGTATTCAGGTATGTGTTCCCATGCATGTTATTATTGTTCTCTAGTGACTTCTTTTTTTAAAAAAACTTTATTTATTTATGTTATGGCCAGCTCAGCCTGCCCTGGGGGTGGGTCTGGCACAGCATGTGGTGCCGGCAATTGAACCTCTGTCCCTGCAGGTGCCTAAGCTTGCCCAAGCAGGCACTTTAGACCACTGAGCTATCTCGCCAGTCCTCCAGTGACTTCTAACAAGGACTGGAAACCTCATTTTAGTAGATTTCCCTACTTCCTATCATGACAAAACCTAATTAATAGAACCAGTCAGTAGTTATAAACACAATTTCAAAATCCAGTGGTGCTTCCTTTATTGAGTTTTTATTATCAAAGCGAATGACACGATTTGTTATCCTTTAGCCTTCACCTGTGAAAGCAGTCAATGGCCTTTAGATGTTGCCAGCACTCCTCAGCTTCACAGAATTGGAAGAAACATGACACAGCATTGGAGAAGGGTGGTGTGGTGTGAGCCACAGGGACAGTGTCTTGCTCTGATCCCCCAGCCAGACACTTGCACTTAATGCAGCCTCCTCAGAATCCTACGGTCCTTGCCCTTCCTCTTCTGTCTGTGGCTTACTCCTTGTCTCTGCTCCTGAGTGTTTCCTCCTGGTTAGTTGCACTGCAGCCAGACTGAAGGTGGGCTGGGTTCTGGCACTTTGGCACCTCTGCTTTCCTTCTGGAATGTGACCCTTATCACCCTGGAGATGGTTGCTGCTCTCCCTGTTTCCAAGAAGTGATAGTTTTTATCAGGGCCTGATATGAATTTTAGGTGCCCTGGATATGCCACTGTTTGTATTTAACTGGCTTCCAACTTTCTTGAGTTCTTCTGAGAAAAGCATAAAACCATCAGCTGTATAGTAGCACAAACTATACCTGTGATGTTGGACTTCTATTTTCCCTACTCTGACCACAGCCAAACAAGGTCCTTGGTTTGACCTTGAGTATCACTGACTCTTTTCGCAAGCCGGCTGAATTCATTAGAGCCTCTAGCATAGCCTATGTGTGTGGGTTACCCTCCACCCCCTTCCTTCCCTCCCATTTTTCATGAGCTGTTATGTTTCTGTTTTGTGTCTTCCATAAGTTTTACTGTGTCCTTGCTGTGGTTTGGATATCTGTTCTCAGGGATGCATGTGTTGGAAACTAGTGATAGTGGTATTTAGAAGTGAGAAATTGAGAATGAGTGAATCACAGGAGCTCAGCCTTATGAATGGACTAATAAGTCATTAATTAAAATAGTCTGATGCCTCATCCCACCTCGGGCTCTTCTGAGAGTCTCCACCAGCAGCAAAGTGCTTGCCAGAACTGGATCTTGACCTTTCCATCATCACTCCCGTTTTTTGAAGATTTCCAACATCTATAACCCATGAGCTAAATAAATCTCTATTCTTTATAAATTACCCAGTATGAGTTATTCAATTACTGCAGCAGAAAATGACCAAGACAGTATTTGTTCTAAGACAAGCCCTCAAAGATGCACTTAGACATACTGTAAGGATCCAGCATGGGGAGGTTGTTCTGTTCTTACCTAGACCTGGACCCCAAGTGTGATAAAACAGATGATCAGTTCCAGAGAGGCAGAGAATATGGATCTGGCTCTGACTGTTGTTGCTACTAGACATTCAATAAATACAGGCTAAAGTGGTAAATGAAAGAAGGAATGGTGGATGCCATCTGGAGGGTCATTGAAACACATCTTAGCAGAGGTGCGGCAGGCAACTTCAGTGGAGGTGTGCTCAGGGAAGGAGAAAGGTGGCAGTTAGTGCCCAAGGGGAAAATAAAGTGGTAGGAACTAGGAAAGAGAAACACTTCCCAGGTAGGAGCCAGTCCGTGCATCAGGGAATGAGTCAAATAAACAGCCTTAAAGTGTGGGGGATTCCTGAGAAGTTGTACTATTGTACCCCCAAATCCTCAAAATAACAACATTCATTTATATACATGAACAAGGTACCAGGCGCTCTTCTTAGCTCTATACATTCATGTTGTGGTCTGCTTTCTGGTGCATACCCCGACACCTGAGGCCAGCTAATGCGTGAAGAATTGAAGTGAATTACAGTTCTGGAGACTTGAGTGTCTCAGAGCCTGGCACCAGCATCTGCCCGGCACAAGGTGAGGCCTTCTTGCTGCATCATCACGTGGCATCACACACACCATGGGCTTCCCACCCTACTGGCCTCACCCTACCTTAATCACCCACAAAGACTCCACTTCTAAATCCCACTGACACATGATTTTGAGAGTTTTCAACAAACCAAGTTCTGGGGCACACATTAATACCACAGGTATACATTCATTCATTTAATTCTCACAGTGTTTTGTTGTCCCTGCCAGATAAATTAAATCACTTTCTGGGTCACACAGCACCTAAGTGGTGGGCTAGAATTTCAGTGCAAGTGGTTTGTGCATAGCCAAGATTCAGTGGATTTGAAACTCTAGCCTTATAGTTCTGAAATTCACGGCCTACACGGGGCGGCGGAGGGGGGGGGGGGCGCTGATGTAAAATCCCAATGTGTCAGGTGTTTTCTGTGCATAGAAATCTATTAAGGCCATGGAAGGTTGTGTGTGTGTGTGTGTAAATACAAACATGCATATGTATATATTTTGCTTTACATATTTTTCAAATCAAAGCTCTGTCTGACATTCTGATTGAACTACAGATAACCTGAAGCTTCCACACATCATGCACTTCTTTCTTTGTTTCTTTCTTTGTTTCTTTGTTCCTTCCTTCCTTCCTTTTCTTTCTTTCTTTTCTTTCCAATATTTGTCCCAAGAGCAGTCAGCTCCCCAGGCCTGGCATGAACAGATTCCTAACCTCCTTTCTTTTCTTTCTTTAATTATGGCCGGCTCAGCCTACCCTGGGGGTGGGGCTGGCACAGCATGTGGTGCCAGGGATTGAACTGCAGTCCCTGCGGTTGCTTAAGCTTGCCTAAGCAGGCGCTGAAGACCAGTGAGCCGTCTCACTGGCCCCCCAACCTCCTTTCTCTCCCTCTTCTTTCTCTTCTCTACAACCTAACCAACAGCTCTGTGTTTTTCTCACATTCTAACACGCACCTTTTTTCTGGTTTATTTGGGTGTCATCTTCCCATTTTGTTTTGAAATCATGCCTCCTCCTGCCATAGCATTAGGTTACATATGCATGTCATTAATCTGTACTGTCAGCATCAAATGTTCTGCTATTTTGACCAATCCATTTGTGGACAAATATATTTTAGAAAAAATGCAAATTGTTCACTTCATATCAATAGAAAGACAAGACATAGATCATTAGGCTATAAAGTATTTTATCATAATGAAAAACTGGGTATACATTGATGCTTTGTTTTATTATGCAAGTACAAGCTCATTCTTTATATTTTATTATATGTATACATCTATG
>PVKN010018493.1:0-16812 GCA_004027915.1 Capromys pilorides
AGAAGAAGAAGAAGAAGAAGAAGAAGAAGAAGAAGAAGAAGAAGAAGAAGAAGAAGAAGAAGAAGAAGAAAAAGGAGAAGAAGTGACCACTAAATACTTAAGAAAATGTCCACATCACTGGCTACTAGAGAAATGCAAATTAAAACAGCATGGACAGTACATGTGACTTCCAAAAGAACTGCCGTCCTCATGAAACCAAACCATAGCAAATGCTGCTGAGGCTGCAGGGGACAAAGCAACTCTTCTGTGTTGGCGAGAGTGTAAGATAGTGCAACCACTATGGAAAATCCTTAAAAAACTAAAAATAGAAATTCCAGTTAGCTCAGATATTCCTCTTCTAGGCATCTTTCTGAAGGAGCTAAAGACATTGTGTTCTAGAGGTACATGGATGCCCATGTCTGTAGCAGCACAATTAGTACTAATTAAATGTTGAAAACAGCTTCTGTGTTGAGTAACAGATAAACGGATCTGGAAAATACGGTATTTATACACAATGGAGCGCTACTATGCCAGGAAGAAGGGTCCAATCAGGTCATTTGTAGAAACATGGGTGCAGCTGGAGACCACGGTGAGGTGAAGTTAATCAATCAGACACATAAGCTTGACTACTGAGTGGCTTTTCTTCTGTGAGAAACCCAAGTTATTAATAGAGAGCAAAATAAAGGTGGATAATAGGGAGTCAGGAGGTAGATTTTGTTTGAATGGAGAGGATCAGGAGACGCAGGGATGCTGAGGGTGAAGTGGAGGGAGCCTTCCTGCTGTACGCTGGGCAGCACCAGGCACCGACCCGGCACCAGGAAACCCTGTATCGTCCAAGTCTGTACTCAGGGAAAATAAAACCTGAAAGGGGTGCACAGATAACTCTACTGGCTGCTGCCCTTTCCCGGCAGTTCAGGCGCTCCTGGGTCACGGATCAGGGGTGTCTCTTCCCCAGCAGGGCACTCATGGCAGGGACTCTGCCTCCCCGAGAGAAGCTGCTCCAACAGGAAGCGTGTAGACATGTCCCAGAGTACGCCCTAGTGCAGACCCTGCTGGGGACGAGGAAACCCCACAGCCCTCGAGTCCTAGGAAGACCCCATCGGCGGCGACCGCCTCAGCCCCTGGGCTGGAAGTGGCAACCTCGAGCATGCTCTGCTCCGACTCAGATCTGCAGCACTCGAAGCCCCGATGCTCCCTTGCTTCCTGCTCTTGTCTGAGCCCCGTGGATGACCCACGGCTGAGTCACCCGGCCTCGGGGGCGTCTTGGGGATCACTGGCTCCGCACAGCTTCTGCTTCCTGGCACCGCCGCTGATGAGCACTTCCCACCCGCGCTGTCAGGAGCAGCAGTGTGTCGCCGGGCTGGCAGACACGCCGTCCCTTCCCACGGGCCCTTTGCATCGGGATGCCCCGTGCAGGACCGCGGATGGCCCCGGGCGGCGCAGGCAGGCTCGCCGCAGCCCCAGCTCCCGGCTCTGCATCCACGAGTGACTCCTGCTCCCGCGCTTGCCGGGGGCCTGCGAGCTGCCGGTGGGCTGAAAATGCGTTAGCTCTAACGAATGACTTCTCAGAGTCGCCATAGAAATATTCCATTCCGATTCCCATCTGCCGCGTAACAGGAGTGCACGACTCCGTTGCCGCCTTAAAAACTGTCTGATCATAAGTAATACGGTACTTGGGTGGAATGGAGAAATAATGCCTGCGTCGGAACAATTCATTTTCCCTGAAAGCTAAAAATAGCAGCCCACTTGGACAGATTAGGGAGCGCTTCGCAGGGCCGTTGCTCAGGGCCGCTGCGCTTACGGTAAGCACGCTTCCTTTCGGATGGTGGCTTCAGGGGCACCAGGAGCCCGTGCCTGGGTCCGTGGGTCTCCTGAGGAAGCCCGAGGTCGGGTGGCTCGGTCTTTGAATCTTCTGCGGCCTCAGAGCCCCGCTTGCCCCGCTGGCTTCCCTAAGTGCCACTTAGGCACACCCACGTGCCTGTTATTGCCCTCTTCCCCTGAACGTAGCCCTGTTTATGCTCTCATAATATGCGACTTTATAGCTTGTCTTAATGCTTTCATATAAAGTGCCTCATTAGTACGTTCAAAAATAAAAAAACTCCCCTGATCCTCTGTGGCAGTCTGATAAGCTTTTATCACCTCCATTTTGAAGATCACACTGTAGCCAAGAAAGATAAACTGGCTCGTGTTGGAAGTCCCCAAATTGTCCTTCTCAGGGTCGGCCCCAGCACGTGGGTTCCCTCTGGCCTAGCGCCACCCACCTTCCTGCTCCACCTGGCCTCCTGCTCTCCCTGTCCCCAGATGGGAAGCCCAAGCCAGTCGCTTGAGGCAGAATGGAAGACAAATGCGGGACAGAAAGCCCACAGTTCCACGCCTGCTTGCCGTAGACAGGCTACTGTGAGCCCTGCACCTCTGCTCTTTGGTTTTCTGTCCATATTCTGGTGATGGTGGCCCTTTGCCACCGAGGCTGCCTTTAGGTTTTCATTGCAGCCTCCTTTTACATTTGGGAGATGAGAGGATTCAATCTTATGGTCTTTGCAATGTCTTCCCATCCCACGCAGAGTACTGCCAAGGTGGGCCGGATTTGTAAACGAAGGGCAGACACGCAGGGCTGGCCGCAGTAGGGTCACCCTGTCACTCCCAAGTCTCGTCTCTTACAACTACAGCTCCCTGGGCGCTGCACCATGGAGCACAAGAAGGCTCTGGAAGGCGAGTCAGAGGGGGCGGGCTGCCTCGGGCCTCAGGGCCGGGGCGCGGCAGCGCAGGAGCTGCCCAGGCTTGTTCTTCTCCTCTGTATCCCAGACACAGTGCTGGGAAGTGGCCCTGTGGAAGCACTGGTAAGCTAGGAGCTAGATCAGAGCCCAGTTCCTGATGAGGACCACAAAGAGGACAGCCTGAGAGAGCAGAAGATGGCCTTCACAGCACCTGGCCTGCTCAGCCAGCTCCTGCTTGCCATGCCCACAAGCTCGTGCACCTGGGCCTGGCCTGGGGCTGAGCATCCGCCGCCCCCAGTGTGTGAAGTGGTGGCAACATGCAGACCCTCAGCAGGCAGTGAGGATGAGGGCATGAGGTCGGGCTCCGGTCCCTCAGCTTGCAGAGCAGGCCACCGTGCCCTGTCGTCCATGGGGGTGACTTCGATAAGCCTGGGAAGAACAGAGCCCCTCACTCCTCAGTGAGGTAACAGCACAGCAGCTTGACCAGAGCCGCGGCCTGTGTCCAGATGCGCCCCTAACGGGCCCCCTAACGTGCACTTGCAGATGGGCTGTTCTGGAGGAGGCTGAGCCCAGAGCGGCTGACTGACAGGGATCGAGAGTGCTGGTAGTAGGGGTGCTGCTGCACCTGTCCTGGGGACTGTGTCCTGCAGACCACGTAAGGGACAGAGAGAGCTCCTTCCTGTTGCTCTACCGTCTTCTGCCCCCTGCCACGAGCCACCCTGCCTTGCCACCAGCCAGCTATGGACTGAAACCTCTACACACTGTGAGTCCCATCAACCTTTCCTCCCTTAAGTGTGGGTGCTGGGGATTTTGTCTCATTGGTGAGGAAAGTAACCAGCTTGGCAGGGGTCTGGACAGCACCTGACCCAGAAGCAGCAAAAGTGATCGCCAAAGGCCTAGCATTCAGAGACCCAGAGCGCAGGATGTGGGGCTAGGGATGCTGCATAGATACATGTGATGGCGAGAAATGTGCTCCTTTTCAGCAAAAGAAAACCCAGGGGACTGAGTGAATCCTAGCAGGACAGACACAAAGAAATGTACACCAGCAATGACGACAGCCATGCTTAGGGAAAGAAAAGGACTGCAGGAGCAGCCGGGGGAGAGACTCCCCCACACAGCGACAGCCGTTGAGCAGCAGTCAGTTTCTATTTGAAACTGTGACAGACCTAAAATCGAGGCACTTTCTCTGAATACAACCCTGAAGCAAAGGCATGTCGCCTCCCGTGGTTCCTACATGTGCAGACCTATCCTTCAGGAAGGAGGAGAAGGAAGGGTGTTCTGAGCCGAGCAAGCAGAGCGGTTCCCAGCACCCTGTCTACACAGCATGCCTAGGAGAAGGGATTCGCTCAAGGTGGTGGAGTAGAAATAGGCACCAGCTCCCTGGTTTTCCAGGAAACAGAACTGAGACCCCTGGAAGATAGTTACCCTTGAGGAGAAAGAGCACCTGAGTGTCAGGAGCCGAGGAGGTGACAGGAAACCTAAGACTCATGGAGAAGCAGTAAGGTGACACAAAGAGGAGAAGGGAGCGGTGGGCACTTGTGGGTCACAGAGCACACTTTTCCCCAGTGGTGCATGGGAGAAAGACACACAAACAGAGACGGACGTGGGAGGGTCGATCGCAGACCCTGAGAAGGCTCCAGCTGGAGAGAGCTCATCTATGGTGAGGCCTCAGGCCCCTGCATGTGGTTTTCTGAGGAGACTACATCAGAAAGCGAGGGGCCCTAGCCATGTGGATCACTTGGCTCCTTTCGCTGCTCCCTGAAGAAGGATTCAGTGGTCTCAGCTTCCTGTCCCATCTCTGGGTCAAAGAGAGCCTGCTCTTTGCACAGATGTCCTGTCGCCAGGTGGGTGGACGGGGTCCTCTTATAAGGCAGAGGAGGTGCCTCATGCCTCACAAGCTGCAGAGATAGCTGGAGACGGCAATGGCTTGGGGCTCCTAAGTGGACTCACACAGACACTGGAGCAGACACAACCCTGAGGCAGACATTGCACCCCTGAGCAGCCCTTCCCAGCAAGACAGCTCACAGCTCCATGGTGCTATGAGGGGGTGCCAGAGGCGATGACGCACCAACCCCAGCCTGTACCTGATGGACTCCAATCTAGCCCTTCTTGGGAAGCAGCCTGCTCCTCCAAGCACCTCGGGGTCAAGAACTTTTCTCTGGGGTCATTTTTTGTTTCTTTTCTTCTTCCACTTATTTTTTCCCATTACTTTTACATAATTTTATTTGCTTTTTTATTATTTAATAAGGTTTATATCTCCCTTGTCTTCTTTTTCATCTTTGTTCTTTTTTGTAAATTGTTCTCTTTCAGTTTTCCCTTTCTCATTCCTCCATTTCCTTCATTATTGCTGCTTTCAACCTTTATTGAGTCAGCTTCTCAGGGGTGTGTGTGTGTGTGTGTGTGTGTGTGTGTGTGTGTTCCCAAGGCTCCTTTGTTTTCTCTTGCTAAGGATAGCATAGTAGCTGATTCTAGCTAGTTTTCACTCTTTGTTGACATCTGGTTGTCTTTGTGTCATCATCAGTACTGTGATTCATGTTTTTCCTTTTGAGTAGTGCTGGGGATCAAGTTTTTAGAAGAGGACCTGATGCTCAGAAGGCCCCCACAGAAAGCGGGAGGGGCAAGCCATCACAGCATAGGCAGGGCTCCCCGCACAGAGGCGCGGGATGGCAGCATGGGCCAGTTACAAGGCCTGTAACTGAAAATCTAGAGGTCAAAAGAGTATGGAAGGTATATTTCAAGCCCTGAAAAAAATAAACACCATCCTAGATGCAGCAGATCTATCCTTCAAAATCACAAGAGAAATATTTTATTAAATCAAGAAATTCGTGACTTCCAAACAAGCATGGAAGAAATACTTAAGAGAACCCCCCACATAGAAAAGAATCAAATACACTGTCAGTAACTGTGAAAGTTAAGCATCCGTGAAACAAACTGATGGGAATCAGAACATATCTTTCTATAATAATCCTGAATGTAAACGGTCTTAGTTCTCTAATTAAAATACACAGAATGATCGATAGGATTCATAAGAAAGGACTAAGTCTTTGCTGCCTGCAAGAAACACACCTCACAAGCCAAGACATAAACAGACTGAAAGTGAAATAATGGAAAACCACGTTCCAGGCAAAGGGATCTCAAACCAAGGAGGAGTAGCGATGCCTACATTCAACAGAGTAGACTTCAAGACAAATGTGGTCAGAAGAGACAATGGAGGCCAATATCTATTGATATAAATGCTCATCCATTAAAAAGATATAGCAGTTGTAAATTTATACATCTGAACATTGACATACCCAGGTTCATAAAACAAGCTATTCAACAAACAGACAGATAGTCCCAGTATAATTTATTGGGTAACTTCAGCATTCCACACTCACCCGTTGTGGGTCATCCACTCCAAGGAGAAAGAACAGTCCACAAAGACCCAAGGCAATCTAAACCACAGATCAAATGGACTTAACACACATCCACAGAAGATCTCATCAAGCAACTGCAGAATACATGTTCTTTTCAGCAGCTTATGGAGCTTTCTGCAGAATTAGCATGTCATGGCTAACTAATTCAAGTGAAGTTATTTGTCACATCTTACGGATTGTAATGCAATGAGACAAGAAAAAAGTAGCAAGAGAAACTACAGGAAGTACTATAGTCCCATGGAGGCTGTTATTGGACAAGGGGAAGGGACTCCATGTAGGTGGGAGAGGTGTAAGGAAGATGGACAGAGAACACATACATGGGGGTGAACGTAGAAGACCATCCTTCTCTCATCAGTTTTCAAAAACTATGTAAAAGTTGAATAAAAATGGATATTGAAATGTGATAGGACTTAAGCGAGTTGGAGAAAAATTCTTAAGACATCTTCATTCTAAAATACAGGTGAGTAAGAGTAAGACAACTCAATAGAAGTGAGATTTCTACAACATACTCAAAATGCATAAGTGCTAGTGTAGTCTCTTGACATGTTATTTGTATGCATGTCAAGGCCTAGTTGCTACAAGGCATACACAGTAGAATAAATAACATGATTGGAGGAACACACAGATTTCTTTTCTTTTCTTTTTGTATTTTAAGAAAGGGTTTACAGGGTGGTCAGGGTCTCACTACTAGATTAGAGTTGTAGTGGTATGCCTGTTTTTAGCCTCCCAAGAGCCAGGATTACAGGTGTGTGCCACCACGCTCAGTCTCAGTTGCATTCTCAGTGTGCCTTGAGAGGGGGTGGCCACACAGCTGGCCTGGGGATCAAAACCCTGGCCCCTGAACCTGCTTGTAGGCTCTTTAATCTGCTGAGCTATTTGGCCAGCCCTCAAAACAGATTTCTAAAAGAAGTGAATGTAGCTCATAAAAAGGCAAGAAAAAGGAAATATAGATAAAAGACAGAACTGACATATAAATAACAAGAAATAACTGGGCACATTTCAGCCCAGACCTATTAAGATTTATCTTTGTCCTTTTATTTGTCTCTTCTTTGTAAGAGAGAACCAACTCTTGCATATGACTTGTACTCTGAGTAACATTTTGGCCGCTCTGATGAGATCAGGATTGACTATTGTTATTTTGCTATGAAACTTTAGTTTTTCTTTCACAGAAAAGTGATTTTACAGTTTTTTGTAACACCTGCTTATAATCTCCGCTAAAAATTGAAAGGTCTACTTTACATATAAAAAGTCACCTTTAGAGATCGACAGAGTAGAGAAGAAAAAGGGTGCAAATACACTTCGTGATTTCCAAGGAACTTGCTTCACTGGAAGCCGGAAGCGGGGGAAGGGCCAGCTCCCGGCTGCTCAGGCACCTAAGCAGGCCCCTGTTTCAGAAGAAAAATGAAGAAGGGCCGGGGAGTGGCTCAACCGTGGAGCTCCTACCTGGCAAGCGTGAAGGCCTGGGTTCCTAACCTCCGCACACAGGACATGAAGAAACTCATTTTAAATAAAACGGCATGGGCAGGACAGAAGCAAGGTGATGGGAAAGCGTGTGTCCTGGGAGAATTAACGCTCACAACAAGTAGGCGTGGCTGCATTTGAGTCACATGAGCAGACTAAGAGCAAAGAGTTGAGAGTATATGACGATGCAACAATGACCAACCGAGAAGCCATAGCAATAAGAGACGTGCGTTCCTGGGGAATCCACACACACAGCGCGTGAAGGGGAGGCGCTTCAAGTGGGAAGGAGGGCTGGATCAATCCATGACTGCGGCTGGAGACACCATGCCTTACTCTTAACAGTTTGTAGAGCTGTCGGAGAGAGAGAAAAGCACAGGCATGGCTTTCCTAAGACTGACAAAATTTAAAATCTGCAGAGCACATGAGTATTTGCCAGCGGTGGGGCCGGGGACTTTAAAGGGATTCTGAGGGACAGTTGGCCACACAGCAGTGTGTGGAGCACAGTGGTGGCCACACAAATCTACACACAGAATAAGATCATGTGCACACACACACACACACACACACACACACACACACACACGACTGTGTAGAAAGCTGGCAGAGTTTGAACAAGGTCTATCAACTGTTCCAAGGGCACTGTGGGAGAAAGCTGGAGGGAGGGTGAATGGAACTCATGGCAACTCTCTTTTGCTAACTGCTATGTATATGAAATTGTTTCAAAATAACTTTAAGGCAACAAATGGGCGGGGCTAGCAGTGCGGACTGCTGCGGGCCCACTGGAGATGCGTCTGTGGTTTCGGTCTGAGCTTCCCTCACCGTCAAGGAGATGCATGTGCGCAGGATGGCTGGGATGCCAGCACTGCTGACTTCTGCTGGTCTGTGGAAAGGAGCAGTTAATGCTTCATTTTGTTTCTGTTTAATTTCTTGCATGCATATAGCTGATAATCTAAACAACTAATTTGAAGACAGTGATATGCAATACAATAAGCATTGTGGACCTCGTATTATTTTGTGTATAGTGAAATTCTGTATCATTTCTAATGCTTTTTATTGTTATTATCTTGCATTTTTTTTAAATCACTGGGTATCAAATTTTAAAAGAAAAAAAGTAGCCCTCTTTTCTGCCTGGCCTTAGGCTGTAACGTCCCTGCCCTCACAGGGACACGCCTGTCCTGCGATGTAGAAGCGCAGACCTTTCTCTCTGGCTGGAGAGGCCACGCTGCATGTAGGGGGCTCGGCCATGGGCACCTGGCCCAGAGAGCAGACGCTTGATCCACAGAGAGGAGCCCTGGCATTCAGGCTGCAGGTGTCAGGCCTATACAGTTGGTGCTTTCACTCAAAGAATCAGAAGCTAAAAATAGGGCCATTGGTTTCTTGATGCAGGTGTAACAGCTGTGGAAATGCTCGTGGCCGCGACAGGGGTGGCATCACCCAGTGGCACAGACTGGTGGCTGGACACTTCTGTCAGTGGACGCAATGTCCCTACTCAGATGGGAACTCTTCTGTGTGCTGCCATGCAGAGAGAAGCTGCAGGCTGCCTGTTAGCACCGCCTGGGAAGTCGTGACGCCGTGGCGCATGCCGGCGTGGGGCTTTGCTGTGGTCATCAGAAATGCTCACGTGGCTTGCTAGACCTGGAAAGGGGCCTAAGCAAAACCAACGAGGTGACGCGTTTGGGGTGATCATGGCTTTTGTAGTTCTTCACACGAGCAAGGTCTTTGCTCATCCAAGTGGGTCATGTTTGAACCTTTCCTTCTTTGGAGTTTTCCTGTGCTAGGGACGAGGACTCATGCCTGCGGGGCAAGGGTTCTGCTATGAGCTACACTGCCAGCCCAGGATCATGACAGACAGAGGACCGCTGGGGATGCGAGTCATTGTAAAAGACACACAGCCGGGAAAGTGTTGCTAGTTTGGTCATCTTGGGTGCGTTTGCTGGCGTCCTCAGTGTCCATGGGAGAATCGCAACTTTTTCCTGTGATCCATGGCAGTTGGGGCTATGCAGTGGTTATAAGACCACATCTCGAGCTTAGCATAGAACTTTCCATGTTGACTTGAAGGCTATGAACATGCGTTTGGGACTGCTCCCTGCTGGTCCCCTGGCCAGAAGCCCTTCCTTCTGTATGACTAGGGGAGCTCTAAGAATTCTTTCCTAGGCAGCTCCTCCTCGAGGGCCCCTGCCCCCCAAGCTCATCTCCCCTGAGTCCCCCCACCTTCTGGGACTATAGTTCTCGGGTCTCTCCTCTGCCCCATCTCCTGTCAGGCCTTTGGAGGGCACAGAGGTGCACATTTGTGTCGCCCCAGTACCCAGCAGTGTGCCTGGCCCTGGACAAAGCGCTGCCCGTGCCTTTGCCAGCTGCTGAGGCCGCAGGCCGGGTGAGCTGCCTCTGGCAGCCGTGGAGCCGGGCCTCGCTGGGGCATCGTGCAGCATCTCAGGTCTAGAAAGAGGCCCTGTTTTCACTGTGTGCCTCACTTTAAAAAGTTTAACAACAATCACTGTGAGGCAATGAGTAGCGTGTTTGTATGTGCTGCCCTGTGTGCCCACATGTGAAGCTATCATGTGTGCACATGTGTCAGTGTGTGTAAACGTGTGCTGTTGTTTCAGCCTCATGGTGACATGCTGAAATGTCACCTGGCAGATTGGGGCTGGCGAGATAGCTCAGTGGACTAAAGCGCCTGCTGAGCCAAGCTTAGGGCAGTGCAGGGACGATGTCCAATCCCCAGCACCACATGCCACGCCAGCCCCACCCTCAGGGTGGGCTGGGCCAGCCAGAGTCTGGGTGTGGTGACCCAGGCCTGTAATCCCAGTGCTGGGGAGGCTGAAAGCAGGAGGATCACCATGAATCCAAGCTGCATAGGGAGACCCTGCAACAACCAAATACGTTAAAAAACAAAACAAACCGTGACAATCCTCTCAGATGCTCGGGGTCCCCTCACTTCCCTGCCCCAGCGAAGAGCCCCTTTAAGTCACTCTATCATCTCCCAAGATTGGCCGGGGGGCCGTGGGGTCGTGGCACCTGACGGAGGTAGGTAGCAGCTGCTGCGGGTTCCGGCTCTCTCTGTACAGTGGGACCTCGAGGCTCCCAGGAGCTGCGACCAGAAGAAGCACAAGCAGACCCAGAACCCAAGACACCCACGGCCTGGGTGCTCGTCCTCAAACACCCCACCAACTTTGACTTTTTTATTTTATTGAAGAAGGGTCAGATAGGGGCTGGGGAGATAGCTCCGTGGTGCAAGTGCCTGCCTGACAAGTGCAAGGTCGTGAGTTTGAGTCCCAGTCCTGCCGGAAAAAAAAAAAGAAGGGTAAAATAGAATTTCATGACAAAGCAATAGGAGAATAACAGCAGTGCGTTGCACGCTGCTACCTCAGTGCAGCGGCTCAGAGGGCAGGATCCGGGCCCAAGAACTCCTCCGGTGGACATCGCCGTCTACGTGGGGTTGCTCTCTGTATGATAAACAGGCCTGGGACGGTGCCAGCTTCCGGAAATAGTCTTTACTGTCAAGCTTGCTGGGCAGCTGCCAGTCGATGTTCGCTCTAAATTAGGCAACTATTACTCAGATCTATTTACTCTCTATAGAAGTTCAGGGAGAGGCGAGGAAATTGATTTGGGATTTCACAGCTCCCTGCCCATCCGAATCCAGTGGCTCTGACCACAGCGCGGCAGGGCTGTTTCCTACACGGAGTCGTTGGCCATGGAAATGGTCGTCACCTTCGTCATCAATGAGGCTTTGGGAAGAGGCCCAGCACCTCTCGTGGTCCCGTCTGAGGGTCGAATGGACGTTTTCAAGAGGGGTCACCTGTGCTGTGCCGGCAGCGAGGTCCTTGCAGGTGCTCTCTGGGACCCGTGGGGGACCCCGCGCCAGCTGGGGCCCGCTGTGGTGGCGCCCCTGTGGCCAGGCTCCCGGTTACACACAGGACTCCTCCTGGATGTATTTTCTTCAAGCACCTTCGCTTGGTCAGTGCCCGGGCGAACTGGCTGAGAGTTACGCTCCTTGAAGCCAGTAAGGGAGTGGCTTCATTTGTCCAACAGAAGCTCAACTTGAAATGAACCAGAAAGTAATGCGCAGCCTGGAGCACGGGGCGCGGATCCCTGGCGGCCTTCAGCGGCCTCTTGTTCTGCCTCCTCAGCAACCCGCAGGGGCTCTGTTGCGCAGTCCTGCCCAGAGGCTCAGTATTGCTGTGGCCAGACAAGAAGACGACAGCCCATCCCAGGTGCTGAGAGGCGGCTGCTCGTCGAAATCACTTGACCCATTTATCTAGGGTGGGATGCTGCAGCTCAGTTGGCAGCACAGCAACTCTGAGGGCCCCTGGGACTGAAGCAGCCTATTCCCAGGTGACCGTCTCTTGCAGTGGGTGAAAGGGGGCCTAGCAGCAAATCGTAGAGGCGAGAGTCCGGATGCAAAGCCCGGGGGCTTCCCACAAAAATGTATTTGTGTGAGCACTTACCTGTCGTGTCCAATGCTCAGATTCAGGCACCCGGGAGCTGGGGGCTGTCCCTCTCCCTGTGGGCTTTAGGCACCCGTGAGCTGGGGGGCTGCCCCTCTTCCTGTGGGCTTCAGGCACCCATGAGCTGGGGGGCTGCCCCTCTCCCTGAGGGCCTCAGGCACCTGTGAGCTGGGGGCTGCCCCTCTGCCTGTGGGCCTCAGGCACCCGTGAGCTGAGGGGCTGCCTCTCTGCCTGTTGGCCTCAGGCACCCGTGAGCTGGGGGGCTGCCCCTCTGCCTGTCGGCCTCAGGCACCCGTGAGCTGGGGGGCTGCCCCTCTGCCTGTCGGCCTCAGGCACCCGTGAGCTGGGGGGCTGCCCCCTCCCTGTGGGCTTGCTGTGAGAATGTTACAAGGTCGTCACCATAAGTCCACACCTGACATGCTATGTGAGACATGCCATGTCCTGTGCAGTTCCACGTGGTGCCCTGCAGCCCACTGTGCTTATTTCCTGGGACCTCCCTCACATTTTGACCTGCTAGCCAGGCACCAAGCCCCAGCCATAGCTGTGGCTCCGTGGTCTGCACCAGGGAGTGATTTCGCCGTGGAAATCACTTTGGCTTGCATTCAGCCCCTGGACTTCTGGTGGCCAAAACAGTGCACCTGTTTTCTCTGTGACTTTCTGAAAATTAGTGAGCACAGGACACTTCGAGTTAGACATAAACAGCTCAAAGGGGAAGAATGTTTGCTTGAGTAAAGCACTGAGAAGACCCACGTTGCCCTGGGCCAGAGTGGCCCATGGGCCCAGGCTGCTGCTCCTCGGCCGACCTCTGCCCGGGGCAACCACACACTTCTGTGCTGAGCTAGGATGCCAGGAGAGAGGAGTATTTTCCAGAGACCACAGTGAAAAAGTGAAAGAGCATACTAAAAACTATAAATCCTCAGATACAGGATCGTGGGTCCTTTTTTTCCAACTGTTAAGACTGCAGGAAGTCTAGTGTTCTGCTCTGAGACACACCAGAGCCACCGGGTAAGTGTGGTCCTGTGGGTGTTGCAATCTTTATTTGAAACCTTGTTTTCTGGGATCAACAAGGATCCTGAAGCCCAGGTAAAACCTGTTTTGAAACTGTGTGCTCAAGCTGGGCTTGGTGGTGCAAGGCTGCGATACCAGCTCTCAGGAGGCTGAGACAGGAGGCTCCTTGCAAGTTCAAGAGCAGCCTGGGCTACAAAGTCCAAGGCCATTCTGAGCTGCAAAGAAAGACCTGTCTCAAAAAGACAGGGAAAAAAAATATGCTCTACAATATTTAGAGAAAATAAATAGAAGTTAATCATGCTTAAAATGCTTAAAGAAAAATCTCCAGTTTTTATTGAATAAATCTTGATCTTCGGGTTTTCAGAGAGGTCTGCTCTCAGGAGAAGCATTTGCTCCCTAGCGAGGATTTCCGTTATTTACAAAGTGTGGGAGGCAGGAGCGAGTCTCGCCCCTTGCACAGGAGTTGGGGTACAGCTTACCCTTCTGGGGATGAGAGGGTGAAAGAGAAGGACGGCCAGCTCACTGCGCTGACGGGTGAAGAACTTGAGGCTCTCCTGGTGTGCTACACGGCATTGACAGCGCCTCGGTCCCCTCTCACGCAGCTCTCCGTGCTGTGCTGTCTCAGAGGCATGGTGGGCCACAGCAGGCACTGCTGGGTGGCTGCTATGATGTCCAGGTCAAAGGGTCACAGAGGTGCAGGCTGACGAGAGAAACGGAAGGCTGGGGAGATAGCTCGCGGTCTAAGGGCCTGCCTGGCAAGCGCAAGAATTCGGGTTCGATCCCTGTTACCGCATGCCCTTCCATCCCTGGAACCCTGGGAGGGCTGTGCTGGCCATGCAAACCAGGGCTGGTGGCACATGCCTGCAATCCTCGCACTGGGGAGGCTGAGACAGGAGGATCATTATATGTCTGAGTTGTGTCGTGAGACCCTGTGACCAATAAAAATACATTAAAAAACAACAAAAGCCCCAAATATGGGAGAAGCTTGATAACAAGAAGATTTAGAGGGCTAGGAGGAGAATAACTACAAGGCTCAAGGAAAATCCAGGAAGCGGGAATCTTTCCTTTACTCAGGTAAGCGGAGAAGGGAGTCCAGGCGACGCCACATGAAGCAGAGCAGGTGTCTGCTGCAGGGGGTGGAGCCCGTGGTGTTCGTCACGACAGCTTTAGAGTTGTCATGGACAGGGTGACCCCACTGTGGTACACTCTGTGACAGTGGACTTGCGTGTGACAGAAGGTCCTTAGACAGTTCTGAGTATGGGCAGGCGTCCAGAATCTAGTGTCATATGCGAGCAAGTGCACAGCACACGACCCAGTCGATGAGCACCCCGCGCCGGGGCGCGCGAAGTCACCCACGGAAGGGTGGGGGTGTTTGAGAGACTCTCTATTGCAAAGTGGAGGGGCTTCAATTTCTTTATGTTTCAAACTTTCTGCAAGAAAGCAGGGATAATCAGAACAAGGGATATGCGTATTTATAAGTAATCCATGAAGCTGAAATACATTTTTTTAGAGTATCCTGACTCTCCATAAGTTTAAAGATTTTAAAGTCTGCATGAGCATGTGTGTTCCAGGTGCCTTTTTCTAGAACATGAAAGAGTTGCCCCAGACCACATGATGGTATCATTCCCTGATGTCCTGTGCATTTATTTGTCTTAAACTTGGGGTGGAGATATTCTGACTAAAACCATGACCTGGTGGGTTATGATCTAAGAGGCAGGCTGCTTCCTAAATTCCCAAGAACCTTGAAAAGTAGCCCTTACTAAATATTCAAATAGTGAAATATGCTCCTTCTTGGATCTCTGTCTGTCTGTTTCTCTCTCTCTCTCTCTCTCTCTCTCTCTCTCTCTCTCTCTCTCCTTCCCTTCTCTCTCTCCCTCCCTCCCCCTCTCTCTTTGAGGCTAATGACCAACATTTATTTGATATACCTAGGGCTTAAGTGCTGCATCAGTCCACTTTTGCTACTGCAATGAAATGCCAGAAGTAGGTCACTTAACAAAGCAAAGGAGTCAGTTGTCCACCGTCAAGATTTCTATTGGCTAATGGCTTTCTTGCTGCCAGAGTCCCCAGGCAGAGGGAACACTGAGGGGCTAAAGAAGAAAGCACCGATGTGTCTGTATGTCTGGTCCCTCTCTGTCTTCTTGCAAGGCAGCTGGGGTTGGTCATGGGCTCCCACCTCATGTCCCTGTGGTAGATTGTGTCTGGATGTCCCCCAGTGCCTCATGCAGTCATGGCAGTGGGCTTTGTGGAAGCAGCTGAACCTGAAGTTTATGACTGCTTCACTATGTAGTGCTGGGATCGAGTGTCAGGGCTCCACCAGCCCCCCGGGGTGGGCAGCTTGCATATGACACGAGGTGGGCGGCTTGCATATGACACAGGGGAGGGACAGTGTTCTCTGCTCCTGCTCTTCCATTTTGCTTTTGCTGTTTCCTGCCGCCATGAGCTGTTGACCCCGGTCATGCGCCCCACTGCCTTGGAGCCAGCCGAGTACGGACGGAAACCTCCACAGACTGAGCTGAGTGAACCTTTCTTCTCTCCTTCTGGGCATCAGGTGTTTTGCCTTAGCAACAAGTGTAAAGTAACCGACACAGTCCCTACTAGGGGCAGTCACTTCACCCAAGCTCCACCACCTCTAAACACCACAGTCGTCTGGTCACAGCGTCTCATGGCACTGCATTTAAGCACAGGAGGCTCTGCGGGACGTACTCAGATCACATCCCATTATAGTTTTATGTAGTGCTCCAAAACAGCCTGCTACGTTGGGTGCCTTTCTTCTCCTGGTTTGATTGATTAATTAGAGGATGCTGGGGGTCAGGTTTAGCAAATTGACGACACCAGGCACGTGCTCTACCGTGGAGCTGCATCCCTGTTCCACCCTGCCCCCTCTTGTGTGCGCCCCGCCTCCCCCAGGATTCTGCATCCTGGACCCAGAACACACCAATGCAAGTAAGCATTTCGTTGTCACCTGAGGACACATATGGCCTCTTCTCTTTAGGGTCTAAGCCAATGTACTGAATTACTTAGCTCTCTGCTTTAGTTTTTGAATCCATGGGTTAGTGATGACCAAGAGTTTTAAATTGTGACTCATATTTCTGTTGACTAATTCCAAGAGACATATGACATCTATGTGTATTTCAATTGTGTTTGTTAACTACGAAGTTGCATATTTTTCAGTCTTGTGGGTCTAGCTGTCTTCATTGTGTCATACAGTGAAAATTTTGGTGACTTTACTTGGCTGTATCCTTCCTCTCATTTGTCTCTGATAATCTTGTACAAAAACATTTTCCCTCTAAGCTTCTTGGAATCCCCTCACTGAGCCCCTTTGAGCATGAAGGCATATGAAAGACAAACGTAGGTAGTACGAGGGCTGGCCAAATAGCTCAGTGGATTAAAGAGCCTGCAAGCAGACACAGGGGCTGGAGGTTCAATCCCTGGGCCTGTCGTCCTGGCCCCATCCCCAGGGTGCACTGAGAGCTGAGGCCACAATGAAGACTAGGTGTGGTGGCACACACTTGTAATCCCAGCTCCTGGGAGGCTGTAAACAGGCGGATCACTATGAGTCCGATCTAGTAGTGAGAGCCTGAACACCCTGTAGACCCTTCCCTAAAATATAAAAAACAAAACAAAACAAAAAAACCCAAACAAACAGAAAAGGTAGTATGATACGGAAACTCAGTTCTAAAATCATACTTTCAGCGAAACAGCAGTTTCTGGATGAAGTTATTCAGAGTAGACAGTGCCTTTCCATTCCCCCCTCCCAAGAAGCTCAGTCCAAAATTCTGGGGTGCTGAG
>PVKN010018494.1:0-16811 GCA_004027915.1 Capromys pilorides
GATGCTGGGCTCCTCACCTGTGACATGAGGCTCACCAGGGTCATGAGTACTCGGGTTATGCCTGTGCCCAGCACTCCCAAGTGTGTAGAATGTGCTGGCCATTGTGGTAAGGGTCAGGACGCAAGGCATGGAGATGTCCTGGGAGCTGGTTAGGGGCCAAGGACCCTGTGTCCTGCAGGTCTTGGCCTGCTTCTAAGGGTGCACATGCTTGGAGGATAGGGAACCCAGAGGATAGAAACCAACTGTCCCTCATGGACAGGTCGCAGGGTCTGTCTCAGCCTCTCTGTGTCTAGCTAATGGCAGAATTAATTAGTTGTTTTAGTCAATTTTCTGATGCTGTGACAAAATACCTGGTACACTCAACTTAGGAGGAAAGGTTTGTTTTGGCTCATGGTTGTAGGGAACTCAGTCTATGGATGCTTGGTCCTGCTGTTGGGGGCCCAGCCTCATAGTCCAACATGGGCTGTTTCCTTCATGGTGGCAAAGAAGCAAAGAAAGAGGAGAAAGAGGGGCTGGACTCCAAACATCCCCTTTAAGGCCACACCTCCAGTGACCTAACTTCTACCCACAGGGCCCTACCTCCTACAGCACGTGGCCCTCTCATGGCACCATAGCCTGGGGACCAAGGCATAAACTGTAGAGGGTAGCAAGAAGTTTTGGTGACATCTGTCTAGGCTGCAGTGTGGGAAACTGAGGCCCAGAGAGGAGATGGGACTGCCTGGATCATGAATGTCACTTCTGTTTCTGTGGCTGTCTCTGCTGTCACCCTCTGGCAGCTCCTGTTTTGGAGGTCAGTACTGTTGGTGCTGTGGGTCTGCCTTATCGCCTAACTAATGGGTCCTACCTAGTATGTGGGGAGAAGGCTGAAGGCTTTGGGGGGCACAGTGGGAGGCAGAGTGTTCTACAGTCCTGTGAGGGATCTGGGCTACCTGGCACATGCCTGTCCAGCATGACGTCTTGGTGCTAGTCTGCTCTATCGGGTCCTTCAATTAAGAGATTGCTCACATGACTCATCTGGCCCTTCAAAGATGTCCAAGTAGGAAAAGGACATCCTCAGAGGTCCTGACACTGTGCACAGCACCAGGTCATTGGATGCTAAGTGGGATCCGCTCCTGCCAGCGAGCACTTGCTGAGTGAATAAGTGAAAGTTGAGACAGTGAGCTTAATGTAGCAGGTGGAATTAAAGAAGAGATGGGAATGAGTGTCCGTGGTGCTAAATGAACCTGCCAAATTATGCTGAGGATTTTGGTGCGAATCAGATGAGTGAACTGTTGTGATCTCAGTTTTTCTTTCCGTAGGGTACTAAGTGGCCTGGGCAGTGATCCTGAGGAGTTACAGAATGCCAAGTTGTCAGGAGGGAGAGCTTCTCCTTCTCTGCTTCCTTCCTTGAAATCCTCACAGTGTTTGCTTTGTGCCAGAATGGGACAGTTTGGTTCTGGGTCTAGCGGTGTGAGGGTGGAGTGGGAGGAGGCTGCTTATGGCGAGGTGGGCAGCAAGCAGGTCACAAAAGCAAATGTGACTTGTGCTGAAAAGGCCTGGTGGCCACCAAAAGGAACAGGTAGCACTTCAGGGTCTCCTGGGGAAGGGCAGTGTGACAGGAATGATCTGGCCTTGTAGCACATCTGGATACTATGAGCACGTGTTGCAGCAGCAGCTGACATGGGTTCCAAGTTGCAGACCATCTTAGCCACTTCTCTCATTGTTGAGACAAAATGCCTGACACCTAAGGTTAAAGGAGGAAAGGTGTATTTAGCTTACAGTTTGTAGAGGTTTCAGCCCACAATGAGGTGGCTCCAAGTAGGGTGACCTGTGGCAGAGGGGCAACAGTTCATGTTGGAAGACAGCAAAAGCAACAAGGACAAAGGGGATCAGGTCCTTTATATCGTATGCAGGCTACCCACCCTTGGGGTAGCCTTTTACCCTAGCCAGAGATATGGTTTAGAGCTATGCTAAACCAATCAGTGGACTTATTTACTAATCACACAGCCTTAATCCAAGCACCACGTACTCTAGATCCAGCCATGGGGTGGTGGTGGTATTTCTAGATACCTTGAAAAGACCCCACTCCGTGACTGTATGAGGCTTTGCAGGGACAGCTGACACAAACTATGTATAACACAGGCCACTGAGCTCTCAGGAATGGGCACAAGACTCACAAAATATCTGTATCCATCCAGTTATTCATTTATTTATTTTGTTGTCTCATAAATCCATGCATTCATTTTCTGGTTTGACTCCTTGGTTTAACCTGGATGTTCAAGAAGGAACCAGGGCCTCCAGTTCCGGCCACCCCGCCATGAGCCTTCATCTACCACATGATGAGAATGTGCGTTGGGTAGAGCGAGACAGAACTAACTTAATTTTTCCTGTCAGTCTCTGTAGTAGATCAATTAAGCTGCCAAGGAGATCAAATATTTCAGACTGTATTTATTACATTAAGTATTTATGTTCAAGCCAAGCCTTTAAAGCATGATGTCATAGAGGAATGGAGGCCGATTAGATCAATTCAGCAGAATTTGCTGTAACTTAATGGAAATCTAATTGTGTGTTTTAATTTAGTGTCCGGGCAGTAGTGTGTTCTCCTAACAAATAATTCCAGGCTGCATCTAAGGGCAAGATGGCTCTGTCATGGATTTTGGTGACAGTGCAAGTTGGCTGGGCTATGGAGGTAGCACAGCAGTCTTCTAGAGGGTCATGGGTCTGTATTAGTGAGCATTGCGTCCCTGTGACAAAATCCCTAAGACAAACAGCTTATAAGGAGGAAAGGTTTGCTTTTGCTCACAGTTTCAGGGGCTTCAATCCATGGTCAGCTAGTTGTTTTTTTGGGGTCTGTGAGGCAGACACATCATGGTGGGGAGTGTGTGGTGGAGCAAAGCTATTCACTTCACAGAGGTTGGAATGTAGAAGTTCCAAAATCCTAGCCCCTAGGAATGGCACGTGGGCCACACCCCAAGTGACTTCACTTGTATCAGGCTCCACCTGTTAAAGGCTCCAACAGTTCCCGATCGCACATTTATCTGAGAACGCCTTTACCCTGTGCGTCTCGGGGAGATCCTGAAGCCCCAGGATGTGCTGGGGGAACTGTGTGGCATGCTCTCAGCTCCTTGCCTGTGTTAACACTTCAGGCACAGCTGCTAGCCATCTTGACTTCTTCACTGAGTGCTGAGGACATGGGTTTACCCTTGGCACCTTCAGAGGGTCCCTGTTCGGAAGAAGAAAGTCTGTTCCCACCTCCTGCATGGAGGGGTCAGGAAAGCATGCCACAATAAGAGCCCCTTTTTGAATGACAGCAATATAGGGGCAGTTTAGGAAAAGGAGAGAACATAGTAAGCTGCAAAGAAAAATCATCTTAACACTTAGAATTGACTTTGGAATTGGTGCATCGTTTAAAGTCTTATTTTTAAATATATGTATTCACATACCAGTCTCTGATAGACATATATTTTATAACTTTAGTTATAAAATAAAACTTTTAAATAAAAGTTTAAAATTGTGTTTTATATTTAGAAGGAAGTTTGTATGTCTCCTTAATGCCAAATGAGTGTAGTATATGGATGCACATACACACACACACACACACACACACACACACACACACACAGTGCATTCAGTCAGCCCACCAGAGCTGGAGATTCTGCATCTGTGAATTTAACTAACCACAGATGGAAAACATTTGATAAAATATTACATCTGTACTGGACAGGCAAGATGTTTTTCTTGTTAGTGTTAACAATACAATATAACTATTGACATAAGATTGACATGGCATTAGGTATTATAAGTAATCTAGAGATGATTTAAAGCATACAGGAAGAGGTGTAGGTTATACACAAGTACTATGCAATTTTAGGTAAGTAGAGGTTTGGGACCTAATCTGAATAATGAGGGTCGGCTGTATATGTATGTAGCACATGTGTGTCTTTTATATCTATAAGATGTGATCAAACTATAAGGTGAATGCTTAAATTTTAAAAATATGCTATAATAAAAGACACATTTTTGGGAGCTCCCCACCCCCCTTACCTTCTACACACTTAGCCCACTGTTCCAGACACCTTCTGAAGCAGTTCTGGAGTCTTATACTGGGAATGTCTTTATGAGGTATGATCAAAAACACATGAATGCTACTGCCAGATGCCATCCAGGAGAAAGGTAGGCTGTAAAACACAATAGTGTCTTCATCTGCCTCTTTCTCTGGATCTGCAATACATGACTTCTGGCTCCTCCCCAAAGTCAAGAGGACCACGAGAGGTAAACATTTCAAATAGATTCAGGATACTGAGGCAACTACAATAGACGTGCTGAAGACACTCAGGGAAGGGGACTTTCAGATCTGCTTCAGAAAGTGGCAGGAATGATGGGAAAAGTGTGTCCAAGGTGAGAAGGATCCTGAGGGGAATTAATGATACTGCATCTTTTACTGCAATGTTTTTTTTTTAAAAAGTAAACATTCACTGTACTTTTTAAATCATGCTGTTTTCTGTTCACCCACCCATCCATCCATCCATCCATCCATCCATCCATCCATCCATCCACCCACCCATCCATCCACCCATCCATCCATACATCTGGATATGCATCATCTTATTCCCTTTGGGGCCACAGTAACGACACACCATACATGGAATGGCTTATAAGCAGCAGCAGTATACTTCTCACTGATCTTTGGGTCCCTGGTCACACTCTTCTGGACTGCAGCATGTGGTGGCCCAGGGCTGCTGTACACTTGCTATCCTCTCAGATGTGCCCCACCATCTCCATTCTTCTCTTTCTAATACTTATTTATGATTAGAGTTCTGTTTCTGAGTTTAGAAGAAATTTATGTTGGTTGTAGAAACATGAAAAAAAGTTCTAAACAGATATAGAGAGGAAAATACAAATCTTTGGTAGTGCCCACCCACAAGGGACCCATCCTTAATACTGTGGTCTCTTTCCTTCCTGGGTTCTCCATGTCAGTAACCTTCAGAAGGGCACAGAGTAGACAGGAACCTGGGGATCCCCACCCTCAGGAAGCCTTCTGGATCCAGGGTCTGGTGCAGGGTGGGACTGCATGTGCCCAGACTGGTGGCCAGCCCAGCACAGGGTAGGAGAGCAGGTCAGCATCTATGAACTTGGCCACGTGTCTCATGTTCCTCCTGGTATCTGCTCCCTGCTGTGTCCACATGCTGTCACTCAGGCACTTAACCCTCCCATGGGATCAAGGCCACTGGAGGGCTGGTCCCACCTCAACTGGCTGTGGTGGTAATGAGAAGTCATGGTAGATGGTGGCTTCTTTTCACTCCAGAGCAGAAGCAAAATGATGAAAGAAGGGACAGATCCTCAAATAGGCTTGAGAGGTGGGGACAGTGCTGAGGCCTGTTCCTGGGGAAGGAGGTGGGGACATTCCAGCTGCCCCAGAAGGCTGAGCTCTGGTGGCCCTAATCTGAGTGGCTCCAAAGGCCCCAGGGACATGGGCTTGCTTCTTGGCTGTGGCTCCAAACTGGCTGCAAAGGGTATTCCATATCATGACAGAGAGGGTGGTGCAGGGAGTTGGGGACCTGGGATCCTGTTCTTGTTTTGCATCTGGACCCTGGCTCACAGCTGTCTGAGAGGCTGTGGATAGGTGGGGTTTGCTTAGGCACAAAAGGGTCAGTACCGTGTCCTGACAACTTTATAAATATTTTTTGGGGAAAAAACTCCTCATAAATTGCAAGAAAATTGCACATTTTATTCATTGTCAAGGGGCTATGTCCTTTCTTGTGGGCTTTGCTTGGCTTCTTAAATCCTGGACCATCCACCCTCATTTTATCCTCTGCATGGAATTTGATGTGGTGATTACAAAATCCAGCTCCATAAAGGTATGACACTCTAGGAAGCAATGTGGCATGATCTCATGCTAAAGCCAGGAACAGACCCGGTCAGCAGCTTGCAAAATGTCTCAGGGGCATCAGTGACTCCTCTGAACATTTAAAGTACCCAGCGCTGCCCCTCAGTGAGTGTTCTGGAGAGTAGGACACTTCGTGGCACCCTGGTCTGTGATACTGTTATACTGTTTTACTGGAAGTACAAGCCAAAGCTCAGTGTAGCCAAGATCCTGGCCTAAGTCTAGAGTGAGGAGTAGGGCCGGCCAGGGCTCTTGGCGCTCTGAGGACCTGTGGGGCTCTCAGTAGACTATGGGGGTGGTGTGGGCATTTCAGGGTCCTGAGCACTTCCGTCTCCCTCTGGACCTAAAATGCCCTCCATTCCAGTGCCTTGCCCTCAAACAGAGACAGAGCAGGACTGTGACAGCCTGTTGTCTCTCCACTCTACAGGTGGCCCGCTCTGCTCCTGCTGTGTCCCAGACCCCATGGGACTCTCCTTTCTGCCCACCTATGGCTGTCAGAGCAACCGCACAGCCAGCGTGGCGGCCCTGCGCATGAAGGCCCGCGAGCACTCGGAGGCTGTGCTGCAGTCAGCCAACCTCCTGCCGCCTGCCAGCAGCAGCCCCGGCCCAGCCACCAAGCCCATTCCCCCAGATGGTGACCAGGACAAGACAACGCCTACCAAGGACCAGAGCGAGGGTGAGCCAGGTGTATGAGAGAGCAGGGCCCTGCTACTTGTACCCTCCCCACCGGCCCCTCTCCCCACATTGGCCTTGTGGACCCTCAACAACAAGGACAACCTGCAGCCAGCCTCTGTGGGGGCCCAGGAGGGGAAATCAAGGCCAGCACCTCTCTAGGTGCCTGGAGAGTCCCTCTGGGGTCCCAAGCCACAGGTCTCCATGTTCCACGGTGGTACTGGAGTGGTCTCTGTGGTGAGATCCCGGGGGAATCAGAGGGAGGCAGATTGACTCATGCTACCAGCTCTCCTGTGACCTTCCCAGGTGGGCAACCTTGGACAGTGTCAACCCCAAGATTGGGGTTGTCTTTGAGAGAGGCCCAAGGGCTGTCTCCATGGCATGCATTGGAACGGTCTGTCACATTGTTAAAAACCTTGAAACTGGGAGAAAACAGCCAGCTATACTTCCCTGGGCTGAGGAGAGTGACAAGGCCCTCTCTCCCCTGGGGGTGCAGGCTTGGGTGCGATAGGAGAGGGAGGTGTGGGCAGGGAAGAGCCCAGGAACTAAGACTTCCCAGGCTGCATGGCCTGCAGAACCCACTGGCACAGCTGTCACAGGGCCGAGACTGCTCTGGGACCTGTCCAGCTTACTCTGGGGTGCAGAGCAAGTCGGGCCCCCACCACTGAAGTGCCCTGTGGGCTGTGCCTGTGCCCTGAAGAGACCTGGAGATGGGCAGGAAGTGATCAACTGTAGAGCAGCTTCCAGCCCAGGGAAGGGGGAGACTGGAGCGAGAAGGAGCCCAAGACACCTCTGAAAGCTGCTTGCACCTGGATCGCCACTTTTCCCAGAATTCCTGGTGTCACCTGTGGGAAGCTTGTTACCAGGAGAGAAAAGAAACACGGTGACAGTGATGGGACTGGTGTGTGCAGAGGTGGAGCCAGGCAGGCGGCTTCCTCCTGGGTGCTGTGCAGCCCTTCCAAAGGGCCCAGTTTCCTGGAGAGTTCTGCCGCCATCCAGCATGGCTATCTGCTCTCTTGTGGATGGTGACATCGAAGACATCAAAGGGAAAAGTGCAATAGCATGAGCCCTGTCCTTACCTGGTGCCTGGAAGGTCACAGTCTCTGGTGGCTTTTGCCCACAGTGTTCCATTGCAAACCATTACTGCTTTTACTGTGGTCATTTTCCTTTCAGTTACTGTAATCAGACAGTTCTACTTTCTAATCAGAAGGCCCTGCCTCCGTTACCGTCCCTGGACCCCCCCTCCCCGCCCCCCGAGTGTATCGTGCCTCGTCCATAATTCCTGTAAAGCAGCTGATAAAACATGCTGTCTCTTTAAAAAAAAAAACCAGATCCTTTCTCCTGCTGTATTTTGCTTGTTGAGTACAAAGATGAAATGATTTGCCAAAAAGCGGCAAAGTGGCTTCCGTTCCCTGTAATTACGAATGTTCGGTTGAGCAATGTGAGCTCCAGCCCTTATGCACACTAACTCTTCAATCTAATTGTTTGATTAAACTCGTATTTCCTCCAGAAAGGTACATAAATAAGTGAACTGTTGGGCAAATTAAGAATACTTAACAGCATTGCATCCGAAAAGTAGTTACGCTGATTAAATTTTGTGTCCTTGAGGACTTTCAGGAAATTACTTTTGATCGTCAATAACACAATTAAGTAAACTACACACACATTAGCATGAATAATTGATAAGAAATTATGTATTACCACGAAGCACTGATTTAATAATTCATGACGCGACACTCTAGTGACTGTGCAAAACTGGATAACATCGGAAAGTCTGCCTGACTTTATGGAAAGAAAGGAAAAAAGCAAGCGCCGAACCTCTACAGAGATATCAAGTACTTAGTTTTGTTGTACAAAGGCAAAAAAGTAACCGATGCATGCTATAGTTTCTGTTTGTTTAAATACCCAAATAAATTTAGAAGAGTTCAAGGAGTCACACAGTTCAGGTCCTGTTTTTGTTCCTCCTGGCTGGGTGGAGCGTGCATCTCTAATGCTCCACTTTGGCCAATGTGTAAATGGAAGGAAAGCTTTCAAAATTTCCAGGGTGTGGGGAACTTTGAGGTCTTGACTCAGGAAACTTTTAGCAGATATGGACAAAACAGAGACCCCTGTGCAAGCCAGCACCCTCCCCTCTGTGCCCAGGCCTGCAAGAGCCAGTCCTGCCCCTGGATGGATGGATGTGGCCTTACCAGACCAGACCCCTCAGCCAAGGGCCCCTTTGGGAAGCCATGGGGGTGGGGGGCTCTGTTTCTGGCCTGTATGCAGAAGTTCATGATGAGACTATAAAAGGGTAGCAGGGCTTCAGTATGGGAAGAAGGTTCAGGGCCCAGTGATGGATTGACTGATTAATTATTATTATTCATTTATTAGTTGGAGTACTCTGAAGGGCACTTGCAATGCACTCCAGGCCCACACACAGTGGCCAGCCTCATTCAGCATGATAGATTGGGAGGGGGACACCAGTGGGGGTGATGGGGACCTTAGAGCTCTCTGGGTGGGGGACACTGAAGGACTCACAGGAATCCTCCATCCTTCGGCTGGCACTTTATTTAGGGACACCCACACAGGGCCTCTCAGCTGGTTAGGAAGGGCTTCCTTCAACTCTGCTGGTCTCAGAGTCTAGGAATCAACATATGTGACCTCTTTAATCCCAGCAGCTATCCCATGATGTGCCTACGGCACATATCTGAAAATTTGATGTCCAAAATGTTCCAAAATCAAAAACTTTTCAAATGCCATCAGCATACCATGGTGCAAAGTTCCATACCATGACGCTTATGTTTCATGGATAAAATGATTACAGATTCCTTCAAACTGGGTATGTATATGGAACATACATGAATTTTACAGTTACTCTTGGGTCTTAGCCCCATCATATCCCTTTGTATAGGTGCAAATGTTCCAAAATCTGAAGTGTTCTGAAATCTGAAACAGTTTTGGTCCCAACCACTTGGGGAAAGGTGGTCTGCAACTCCTATTACTGTCCTTATTTCACAGAGAGGACAACTGAGGTCAGGAAGGTCGGGCAACCTTTCCAAGGTGGCTGGGGGCCTCCAATGTGAGGGAACTCAACCCCTTTGCAGTCAAAGGGCCAGTGCTTCACACGTGAACTGTCAAAATTAGCCAGCCTATCTCTAAGGTTCCAGAGGACAATGGAGACCCCTGCAGGCCACTTGGCCCTACACAGTTGGCAGATACCAGGGTGTATGTGTTTGCCCAATACCTGGCTCTGGGAGGGGAGGATGTGCCACCCAGAACCCTGTCAGGCCTGCTTAGCAACTTTCTGCCTTGGTCTGACAGGGTGGTCGGCCTGATCCATTTGGTCTGGCCCTAGACCAGCCCAACCGGCCTTACCGTGTGTATCTGTCTTTTCCCTGAGCAGGCCTGGTCAACACTGCCAAGAGAATGGTGCCTATATAGCATTCCAGGCCCCTCAGATGGTTTTCCTAGATGGGCTCTCAAGAAGGTGCTAGAAATTATCAACCAACCCACTTAGTAGAGAGACATTCTCTCTCCTGGCTTCTTCAGAAGTGAAACTTTTGTTGTTTTATTTTGTGATGCTGAGGATCAAATCCAGAGCCTTGTGCATGCTAGGCAAGTCCTCTACTGCTATGTCCTAGCACCAAAGTGAGACTGACAAATTCAGAGTTGAATGGAAGCGGGAATTTGCTGCCTGTTTGAAATCCCAGCTCTCATGGCTGTGTGATTCCAGACAAGTCACTTAAATCATCTGTGTCTGGATTCTCTTACATACTAATGACTGCAGCCTCCTAGGACCGCTAGAAGATTGATTGAATAGACAGATTCCTGGTGCCTTGCCCAGAGGAAGCTCAATAGAAGTGGTTGGTTCTTATCCCAACAAGCTCACCTACATCAGAGCGTTGAGGACCCCAGATTGCAGAATAACAGGAAGGAGTCATGGGGATGGAGATGACAGCACAGCTGATGGCCTCATGCTGAAGGGACCCCCACACACTCTGAAGCTGCAGGACCCTCCTTGACCAGCCCCTTCCTCCTCTAAAGTGCCATAGACCCTGCTTCATCCTCCATGGCAGGCTCTCTAGGTTCCTTGTGGGCGGAGCCAGACACACCCTCTGGGGAAGCACCATCATTGGTCCAGCTGGAAATGCCCACCCCTCTCTATGGGTGAGTCAGGAGAGGGGGTGGAGGGTGGCTGAGGTGGGCTAGCTGGGCTCACTGCCATGTAAATCACTGGGGGGTCATTGTGTTTCAGGAAGAAAGAGACAGCGAGGGACTCTGACTCATCACTAAGGAAAGTAGCCATGCAGCTCTATCTTGGGCTCCAAGCAGGGACACAACCAAATATTTTGCATGACAGACGCTGTGAGCTGGAGCACAGATTCACTAGGTGGGGCATGTCTGCCATGCTCAGACCTGGGGCACATGAGCCGTATTTTTATTGCCCTCCAGAGACAACAAATCAAAATTGTAGGATCCTGGCAAAGCAGGCTGATGGGAGTCTACTCTGTCCCCGGCAGGAGGTTGTGTGTGGGGGGTCTTGCAGATTAGCCCTGTGCTCTGCCCAGACAGGGACAAGAAAGCCACCTTTCTGAGCCACCTTAAGACAAACAAGATATCTTGGTGTCAAGCAGCAGCCCCAGGGTCCCCAGAAGCCTTTGGGATCTCTTCTGTAGTCTGCCTGGGTACCTGGGGTTTAAGCCTGGTCTCTGCTCTGACATTTCTAGGCAGACAAGGCCCCTCTGGGCCAGTCAGCCTCTCTGGGGCCTGGTCACTGCTCTTCAGTGCTCTTCCCTCTGTGCTGTGTGCATGTGGGGGTGGTTGCCCAATATGTGACACCCCAATAGGGTAACAGAAGCTACATGGGGTGGGTAAACATCACAGGGACTAGGAATCAGGGTTGGCATTGACAGCTATGTGGCCCAGAGCAAGATACTTCAGTTCTCTGGGTCTCTTCTCCATCTGTGTGGTAGTAGACATAAGCCTGACATCAAATGCATGAGGCTGTCATTAGGATGCTGGTGGTAGCATGAGGACACAGTCATTGGCTGTGGCCCTGCTGCCAGAGGCTGCCTCCTGCTGCTTCCACGTGGCCTTGAAAAATGCACTCTAGGGTTGGGAGAGGGCCACTCCAGGAAGTGGATCTTGAGGACCCTAACCCCTACCCCTGGGAGCTTTGCAAATCCCCACCCCCACTCCCCAGGTCTGCTAGGGGCAGGGAGAGGGGCTAAGTGATTGTGTAATGGCCACATCTGTCAGCGCGGGCCAAATGGCTTTTCTAGGAGGCAGAGAGCTAATGGTCCTGCAGCCTGGAGGAGTTGCTTCTAAGTGGAGCACTTTATCTACTGGGACAGAAGCACAGCACAGCTGGGACTAGGAGAACAGCTGCTCAGCCCCAGCCTGGATCACTGCCTGCCCTAGGCTGGCCTGGCACCTGCCCCAAAGGCCAGCCTACTGGTGACAGCCTGAGGTGGCCAGCAGGGGAGCATGGGCCCAGCTGGATATCTCCAGACCTGGCCTCAAATCCAAGATCCTACACCACCCATGGCTATGGGGGTTTCACATGTTTCCGGCCTCTTTTAACCTCAGCTTTCCCATCTGTTAAGTGGAAACTATGAGATTTAGGTGGGAAGAGATAGTGAGGAGCATCATGCCTGCACTGGGTGCACTGAGCTGCTCAAGCCCACATAGAGAAGCTCAGACTGAGGCTGCTAAAGAAGCCTGTGGGCAGAAAGAAGCATAAAGGCAGAGAGTGCGAGGTCCAGGCTGTAGGGCCCTGCAGTGGCCTGGCAGACATAGGTACTGGCCCAGGGGTCCAGCAGCCCCACGTGTGAAGCACTGTATGGTGGGTTCTATCTCCAGGAAGGGACGAATTGCCTTTTGTTCTCCAATGACTGGATTATTCTGAGATGGTATTAGACCCATAGACAAGGGTGACTGAGAAATATGGTGAAGGCTGCAATTTAAAACTTCTTAGGGTAAAAGATACATTGCCAAGAACAATGAGACAGATGTGCTCAAGGGAAGGTGGCATATTTTAAGGGGAATTAAGGTGTGTTTTACTGTAATTGTTTTTTAAAGTGCAAACACCCACTGAGGTTCTTGGTCATTCCTCATTGACAGAGTGTCTATGGAAATTTCTGTTAAATAAAAACATCACAGGGTGTCCTCATCCACCTTATTCACCATATCTGGCACTGCACAGTTTTTGGTTCTTCCCCAGGGTCAGAATGACCATGAACACTAAAAGTTTCAATCAGCTCAAGAAGGACATCAAGGCAGTCACACAAAGTGACTAAAGACAGTCTTGAAAGAGGACATCCATGGCAAGAGCAATGGGCTAAGCGTGTTTGAAAGGAAAGAGAGCATTTTGAGGGGGATTATGGGCAATGTGCCATTTCCTGTATTTTTTTTTTTAATTGAAGCATCCACTGCACTTTTGTTACCAAATAGTTTGCAAGAATAGCACAGTATTTCCGTGTACTTTCCACAAGGGAGAACTTGCTGATTTTAGGCACTGGGGATCAGACTCTTGTGCACATTGGCAAGTGAGCTCCACCCCAAGCCCTTTTTATTCCAGACACGATCCACTATGGCCCGGATGGAACTCAAAATCTTTCTACCTAGGCTACTGAGAACAAGGGTGCCACTGCCCGGCTGCACAGCCCACAGACCCAGGATGGTGTGGTGATCCAAGCTGAGTCAGGGAAACGGACCTGCATGCCTTCAGGACTCCAGTGTTTGGCACGTGTTCGTGTTCAAGGGGGTGATGGTAGTGGTGGTGTGCGCTGTCAGCACACATTCCTGGAACCACCCTCAGTCTGGGTACAAAACTGCTCTGTCACTCACAGAAACTCTTGTCCCATTCCAGCCCTGGGCAACCATGGATCCTTCTTGATCTTTTCCTTATTTTGAACCCATAATGTACATGGGATCACATATTAGTTTTTTAAAGACAGCATCAGATATGATTTGTTAGTTATGATGACTTAAAACATTAAATACAGAGAATTAACATAATTCTATGGAAGATCAGGGGTCAGCAAACTGCCTTCACATACTGCCACAGGTTGGGTGGCTTCATCAGAAGAAATATATTTTTTCAGTTTGGGGTCTGGGATTCTAAGGTCAGGGTACTATCTAACCTGGTTACCAGAAGGGTGTTGTAGCTTGGAGTTTTGCAAGAGGAAACAATACAATACAAGACACTTAATTATAAGATTAATTCATAATAGTCACCCAAACAGTTATTACTAAAAGAATACAAGGAATCTGTCTACACACTAAAGAATGAAGAATCCACTTGAGGGCCTAGATGCCATAATAATGTCCTGCATGAGTCCAGCTGGACACCTCAAGCAATGACCCCCATGAGTCTCACTGGAGGCCAAGAGCCCACCACAACATCTTATGCGGTCTGCTTTATGGATTTGTGCTGGGAAGGCCCAAAGGTCGGTGGTGGCAGCTAGAAAGTCTGTGCCAGTTGGATGAGCGATTGGTGGTAGCAGGCTGAGGGATCTGCACTGAAGCCAGAAAGTGGCACTCAGAGTAAGAACCAGAGCTCCCCTGAAAAGGATCACAGGCATCCTCAGCAACAGTGAGGTCCCAAGGTACTCTGATAATGAGAAGATCCAGGATCCTACCAGGAAAGCCAGCATGACAGACAAGTGTCTCCAGGAGACTGAGCAAAGCATCATCTTCCTCTCTCGATCCAGGAAGTGATGCTCAGCGTGAGGACTGGAGCTCCTCCAAAGTGAACCATAGTCATTCTCAGTGACAGCAAGGTCCCAAGCTCCTTTGATGATGAGAATAGTCAAGTTGATCAGGAAAGCCAACAGCTCCTAGCAGCTTCTCTTCTTCTCCAGTTCTGCCTCTTATGCTGCTGGCAGTGATCCTCATCTGGGCCTCCCACACCCAGCATCATGCTCGTTCAGTTCACCTGGATGTCCCAAGTTGACTACCAGTTGTCAGTCCACCACAAGGATCTATCACAGCTATCAGGTGACCATCCTCTTTGATGCCCACAGGTGGCCATTCCCCTTGTGTGTGTAGTGAGGCAGGAGGAAGCTCAAAGGGAGAGGAAATTGGGTGCATGAGTGAGAAATAACCTAGGTGTATCTTCCTATAAGTATAGGAGTCCTAGAGGATCAGTGCCCACCCAACAACATCATCTCATTAGGGGTCCTATTTCTATTCATGACTAAAGCAAGAGCCAAAGCATATGATTTTGGAGGATGTAAGCTGTCAGTCTACAGTACTTCTAAAGTAAAAGTAACCTAAAGATTCATTGTAGCTTTTAATCACCCCCAACTGACTGAACATTTAAGGTAATTTCTGTCAAATAAAAACATGACAATATGTCCTTGTTCACCTTATTCACCAGATCTGGTGCTGTGTGACTTCTGGCTCTTTCTGAAAGTCAAAATGACCCTAAAAGATGAAGTTTTGAATTTGATTCAGGACACTTAGGTAGCCATGACAGCACAACTAAAGACATCCCCGAAAGAGGACTCCAGAACTGCTTACAGAACTTCTTTTTAATCTTCCAATTCTAGGCAACTAACCTACAGAGACAGAGAAACTTGTTTTATTTTTTAAAATTATGGTACACTATACATAAGTAAAGCCATGATCTTAGCCGTTTCTAAGTGTACAGTGCTGTTGTGTTAAGACTACTCATGCTGTTCCACAACAGCGGCCACCATCCTTCCCCAGACCTTTCCACCATGTGAAATTGAAACTCTGTCCCTGTCAAATGACAGCTGTCCACTTCTACCTTCCCCCGTCCTCAGAAACCACCACTCTGCTTCCTGTTTCTATGAATTTGTCTACTTGAGAAACCTCGTGTTAGTGGATGCATGCAGTGCTTGTCCCTTGTGCCTGGCTTATTGCACTGACATAATGCCTCCGAGGCTCATCTGTGTGCCAGCGTGTGTCAGACCTTCTTTTTGAAGGCAGAATAAATTACATCGAAGGTGTAGACCACACCTTATGTATCCATTTATTCACAGTAGCTACTTGGGTTGCTTTTACCTTTAGGCTGTTGTGGAGAAGGCTGCTGTGGACATTGCTGTGTAGATCTTTTCCAATCTGTGCTTCAGTTCTTTTGGATACACCCAGAAGTGGGTTGCTGGATCCCAAGATGGTTCTATTTTTATTTCAGTTTTTGAGGAACTGCCTTACTGTTTCCTATGTTGGATATTCCATTTTTCTTTTTGTCAATAATGCACAAGTATTCCAGCTTCTCCACATCCTTACCAACACTGTGAGTTAATTATTTTTAAGTGCCAGTTCCAGTGGGTGCAAGGCAATATGCTATTGTGACTTGCACTGGTATTTTCCAAATGAGAACTGAAGTCCAACATCTTTTCCCATGCTTGTTAGAACTTTTCAAATGTTTTGAGGTGGAGAAAGTTTAGCTGATGGGGAGTCTGATGGGATCAGGAAGATGTGAAACCAATCGATGTGAAATAAGTGATTAATTTTTAACTTTTTGGAACAATTCATCAAGAAATGATGGAACAGAACGCCAGCCTGCTCTTCTTGACAGAGAATTCTGTGGCAAGTCAAACATCACACAGGGATGTGAGCTCTTCCCTGAGCTTGGATCCCCAACCTCCACTGGTAGGTTTTAGCAGCTGTGGCGGTGCAGCAGAGAAGCAGAAATAAGGGCAGAGGATGCCTTTATTAATTCTGAAGACATGGAGAGGATCAAGGCAGGGAGATGGGCAGATCCTCTAACCTGAGACAGGGAAGATGAAATTATACGGAGTTTTGCTAGGGCAGGAGTTTGAGGGGCAGGTTCAGTGACACAGGAGCTGACTGGAGGCTCCCTTGTGTGGGCTGGAAAGGTAAAAGGAAGTCGTATCCAGGGCTGGAGTGGGGAAGAAGGAGGAAGTGGTCATTGGGGAGATAAGTTGTTGTTTTGGGCAGTCAGCCATGTTGGATCAAGGCCTTGATAATTTAGCAGTCTATATTCAGGTCATAACTTACCATCCACTACTCCAGATGAGAGAGATGGTTTTCAGGACCCTACCTCCCCACCTCTCCCTCATAACTGCCCCTGCTGCCTGAGTTCTGCACCCCCATATCTACTCAAAGATGCTGCACACCCTTAAAACAAATGCTAGCTTTCCAGACACACTGGCTTTTCCTCTTAAATACATATTTTGGGGAGATTTCCATTTATCATTTTTTTATTCATTTAAATGAGAAAAAAAGAAAACATAGCAATGAAACAGTTTCAAAACAAGTTAGTAGGATGGTTACAATAATTAATACCATGCGTATTGTTGTC
>PVKN010018495.1:0-16814 GCA_004027915.1 Capromys pilorides
TATTATTATTATTTTATTATTATTAACCTTATCAATTTTATTTAATCTTTCAAAGAACCAACTTTTAATTAATTAATCCTTTGTATTGTTTTCTTTATCTCAATTGAGTTAATTTCTGTTCTAATCTTTATAATTTCCTCCTGTCTTTGGGCTTTGGGTTTCATTTGCTTTTCCTTTTCTAGTTGGCTTAGGTGCTTCATGAGAGTATTTATTTGTTCCCATTCTGTTTTCTTAATGTGTGAGTTCAGAACTATAAATTTCTCTCTAAGAACTGCTTTCATTGCATCCTATAAATTCCGGTAAGTTGTGTTTGAATTTTCGTTAAATTGTAAATATTGTTTAATTACTTATTTAATTCCATCTGTAACCCACTGGTTGCTGAGAAAGGTGTTGTTTAATTTCCATGTATTTCTGGGGTTCTTGTGATTTCTTTTGTCATTTATTTCTAGTTTCATTGCACTGTGGTCACATAATATGCATGGAGTAGTTTCTGTACTTTGCCCTTTTAAACAAAGAGCAGTTTATGTACGTAGAGAAAGTGCATGTAACTAACAGAAAATATATGAATAGTTCATTTTGAGTCTGTGAACTCTTTCATTTACACTGTTCAGACTCGCTGTACCAGTTTTGTAGGGCATGTGTTATTTGATTCTTTTTTTTTTTTTTTTTTTTTTTTTTGAGACAGGGTCTCGCTATGCTTCTACTCATTTTCCTTGGGTTTTTTTGTTTGTTTGTTTGTTTGTTTGTTTGTCTTTTTTTTGGCCAGCACAGTCCATGCTGGGGTTAGGGCTGGCACAGAATGTGGTGCCAGAGATCAAACCGCTGTCCCTTGTGCCTGCTTAAGCTTGCCTAAGGCAAGCTTTAGACCACTGACTATCTCACTGGTCCTACTCCTTTCTCTTTGGTTTACATGCTATTTTCTTTTAATTTAAACCCAGTGTATATGTGTGTGAAAATTTTCAAGTGATTTCTTTTTTTTCGTGGAACTGGGGATTGAACTCGGACCCTTTTGCTTGCCAGACAAACACTTATTCTACTGAGCTATCTCCCCAGTCCCTTCATGTGATTTTTCATGTAGTAAGTGGATAGTTTTGTGAGCAAGGAGCGAGACACTTTCTTTTCTCATATAGGCAGCCCAAATGTAGACTGTACACTCTTTTACTGTATAACAGGACATTCTCAGAATACAGTGGCCGAGTTAGTATGGCCAAAGTACATGTTTAAAGCAGTATTTTCCAAGACCATAAAAAGCGGGATTTTTCTCTGCCTTGGCAGAGAAAAAATGGAACCATTGACCACTTTATAAATTATTTTCCTAAGTTTAAGCTGTAGTCAAACAGAAAAGGAGCACTTTAGAAATTTATTGTAAATCCCACAAGCTCTTCCCCTCAATGAAAATGCTACCAAGACTGACTGAAAAATCTGTTAACTTTCAGAGAGATTTAGAGCAATGCTATGTTTTCTGAGATTTGAAATGTCATTTTATCATAGCCCTGTTTGAACTATGTACCTCTTCTTCCTTAACTGGTAAGAAGTGACATTCAGTCCTGTAGCTGTTTGCTGATCTCTTCATGTGGCATCTTTGAATTGAAGCTTTTTCAGGGTTATTGTTTCTGTCCAACATTACATATAGGATTTATTTGTTATTATATTTGTCACCACTCTCATAATATGGTTATGAAAGGTGTCAACTGAAACATGACTTTACCATTGCCTTTATTGTTAGCATTCAAATACAAGTTCAGTCCCACCAGAGCTCTGCATTTCTTCAGTTCTGATACCTATAAATTGAGTGTGCTCAGTAAGCCCTGAGAAAGCCTGGGAAACCCAAGTCCATCTGCCCGCCCTCTTCCTGCCCCTGCAACAATGCTATGCATAGATTCCATTTAGTTAATTGTTCATGTTACTCTGATCTTTTTATCTTAGATATCACTCTAAATGTGAGGCCCCTGGATATGGATTTCTTCTGTTACCTATATGTCCTGGGTACCCAGTACTTCAATCTCTATAACCTGAATTTTCCTCTGTAGCTGTTCCGCTTCACTTTGAGTCTCCCCAGAAGTGAACTCACAGAGAAGGAGTACTGTGTACATAGTTGACTCAGGAGGGGATCCTGGGAAACACCAGTCAGGAAATGGAGAAGTGGCAGTGATCAACTATTGTGGTCAACTGGAGTTTCAACCTCTTTGGGACCTTTGTGATCAGTGTAGAACACGTGACTCAGAATTATTCTTCAATGGGATGAATGACTTGAGGTATTTATACTCTACTTCCTGTCAGGTGTTGGTTGAAGGCTGCTCTGAGAGGTAATTTCTTAGTACTTCTAGTTGACTGTGTGCAGGGTCATCTTTAGCAGGCAGAGAGAGCCCTCAGGCAATTAGCAATAGGAAGGGCACCTCAAACTGTCTGCTATCGCTCCTAGCTAACCATTTCCACTGCACCCTCTGGAATCCTTAATCATCCTGCAAATGCAAAGACTTAACATTTAATCTCTTTACCATTTTATGAGACCCAACTTTCCCCTTGCATTCATCTTGAAAGGAGCCTGAATCCTTCTGGTGCCACTTAAATCACAGTCAAGAAACAGTGTTGGCAATCTTCTGGCTTCTTGTTATTAATTTATAGACCATTATTTTTCACCCCAGTGCAAAATTAACTCCTGTTTATTGCTTATGCTTTCCAACAGAATCATCTCAGATTTTACAAATTTCAGGCCGTCGCCTACATATATTGAAGAGAAAGCACCTTTCATGTGCCCTTCCACACTCTAGATGACTATGAACATTTAAGCATTTGCAAGGATGAATTTTGCTTCTCAGTGTATCCATCCCCACAATTCCAGCCACCTTCTCCGTCACTGCATTTCATGCACACCCTACCATCTTCACATCTCAAACCTTTTGACATGCAAAACTAACCCTGCTGTAACACTGTAAACTCTTAGTAACCCAAACCCCCTCCTATTTGAGTTCATTTCTCCATGTCCATGGCACCTTCCTTTTGAATTGATTTCAGTCTCCATCCCTGCCCCTGAAGACACAGCCTTTCTGTGGCTCTCTTACTGAATTCATCAGCCTTCTGCCTCCCTTGTCCCCTGCCATTGCTGTCCACAGCCCCAAAGTCCTAGCTTTTTTTTTCTTTCCCTATGGCCACTGAATGCTGAGGAGGTAAATCACTAGCCACCTAATTCCTCTAGTTCAAGTCACAAAACAGCCTAGATGACACAGACAGAGTCACTGTCCTGTCTTTGGATCTTTTCCCAGGTTGCATTCTGGCAATTCCATCTCCTAAATCATTCTGCTTTCCATACTTTAGTTCATCCTTCTGTCTATATCTTTAGTTTAAGCCATCCTTCTACCATGCCTTGGGTATACATCTAACTTCAATGTGCCACCTTCTCTTCATGCCTCTGATATGTCCCTGCTCTCTTGCTTGAAATTACCTGTACTTCCTTGCCCACGTGAGAAACCCCTCCTTCATCTCTCAAGACCAGTCAAAGCATCACCCATGTCTTTCACATCGATAGCAGAAATAAATGCTCTTTTTCCCTTTGTGCCACCATGTACTTTACATGCTTCCACACGGCCCTATCATTGCAATAAGGTTTTTTCTGCCAGTCTGGTCTACGGTCCCTTGAGGGCAGTGAGCCTCTGATACTCTTCAGATGCCTATGACCTAGCATGATTCTAATACCCAAAATGTTTATTGAATGAAAAATAACAAATTAACCAATCCACTGATCCAGGAGATCCAAATTAGGCTGGTTCTGTAAACTTTATTCTCATGTCTGACTTCCTTTGAACAATATTGACGAGTTTCCTCTCATTTCTAGTAGTGGTCACATGTAGTACAGAGCTTTCTTTGCTGTGTGACAGTCGTTAAAACACAAATCATGCTCATCCAATGAAAACATCACCTGGACTCCACAGGTTTCCTAGCCACAGGAGTCATTTCCTAGGACATTACCTTGGCGGCACTGATGGCATTTTCTGTCTTTGAAATGACTCCAGTGTTGAAGCGTCTTCTTGGACTGCTCTCTTTGAGTATGCCTCTCTCTTGGGATGCAGCCATCATTTGTCCTAATTACACTTGAAAAAAATAGGTCTCCTTAACCAAACTCCATTTCTTCCTGCCTGTGGTCCTATTTTTACTTTCATTGTCCCTGAAACCCTTTTCCTTGTCAACCCTTATCTATCTCTATAGAGCCAGCTCAAAGGCTCCCTTCTTTATGATTCTCTGCCAATCACCTTCAAAAGCCACAATAAAAGATACTCTTTTGCATTCTGTGTTAAGACATCTGTACTAGCTTCATTTTGAAAATGTCAAATCCTCCCTGATAAGTGAAGTAGGGAAATTACTTAGGCACACTTCGTTTCAGTGTAATCAACTACTAAATGAAAGTGCCAGTAACCTGTGAGTGTCAGTATGATTATAAGAATCACTATGGACATGTAGACTCTGAAACTTGTAAGACTAGCACAACATGTTTCATGAATGGACAACTCTAAAGAAGCAAATAAGAAAGACAAAACCTTGGAATGTGGGGACTTCAAAGGCTGAAAATGACTTTGCCGTTGGCAAATGGAAAGAATATTGGTGCATGTGGCCTGGGTTGCAATGTGGGATCTACCTCAAATGAGTTGTGTGGCCTTGGACGAGATGCTTAATCTCTTTAAAGGGAGTCTTTCATGTGTAAAGTGGAAATAATGAAGCTCATTTTGCGGAGTTATTGGAAATATTAGCAAGATGAGAGTCAAGCAGCTGAACCCAGGCTAGTGTGGTAGGTTATGAACAATAAATGGAAGATGACTTAGCTCTGAGACTGCAACAAAGATGGCTGCCAACATTACCTTATCGTCTCAGTCTCCAACCTGGAAGATAGGGGTGTACACCCTGGGTACGGGACAGTGTTGTGTGACTTGACAGGATTGAGAGAAAATGCTTTTCAGACCAAGGAAGCGGAATTCTGTCCTGGAAGGGGGCACTTCTGACCAAGACAAGTCAAGATCTTACTTTAGAAACCTGCTTTGCAAACCATTGGGCTGCAGGGTTCTCTGAGTCATGGCTGAGAACATTCTAGAATGTCATATGGGCTTCTTCAGAAGATATTCTTGGAGGCTCAGGGATGTGGGCTCAGAAAGAAGCTCCAAGGGCTGGGAGTATAGCTCATTAGAATAAGCACTTGCCTAGCAAGTGCAATGTCCTGAGTTCCATCACCAGTACTGCAAATAAAATAAAATAAAATGAAGTAAAGTAAAGTAAAGTAAAGTAAAGTAAAGTAAAGTAAAGTAAAGTAAAGTAAAGTAAAGTAAAATAAAGAAGCTATACTGTGCAATATGGTCAGGATGTGGGAGAAGACAAATTCCTTACATATCAGCAAAATGAACCAGCTCCTTCACTATACCAGGCTCTCCTCTCTGTGTCTTCTGGAATGATCTCTATCTTAGTTATTCTTTTCTCATTGCTGGGACAAGTACCCAACACTAAAATTAGGGAAGGAAAGGCTTGTTTAGTTCACAGTTCATGGAGGTTTCAGTCCATACTCAACTGGCTCCAAGGCAGAATGGCACATGGCAGAGGGCAACCTTTCATGGTGGCGGCTAAGAGCAAGAGCGCAGGAAGAGCTAGCAGCAGGTCAAGCAGCTAGCTTTTTTTCCTTTGTTACACTGAAATGCCCCAGGGAAGGTATAGCACCAATTTCCACAATAATCACAAATTCTAGAAGCTGCCCCATGACTGCATGAGGCTTCGAGGGGACACCTATACCCAAACCATAACAATCTCCCTCAGGGATCCAGGGACAGAAATTAGTAGTAATAAATACTAATGAGTAATAATTAGCAGTGCTTTAATACCAGCAATGGCAAGTAGCACCATTGATGAAGCCATTGTTCAGGTCCATGAATGGTGTATCCTCTTATATGCTGCGCTGCTGAGTTCTGCCAGGATGGACCCAGATTATGCCCCAGGAGGCAGCCTGTGACTGGTTCTGTAGCAGGCCCCACCTCCTACACCAAAAGTGTATACAACATTTGATAAATGAGGATTTTTTTGAAACTTGGATTTAAATTATTTTAATTTCCAAAGCTTCTGTATTTTCATCTCTCCATGGAAATAATAATGGCACCTTCCTATCATTCTTGAAGTGGTATGAGAGATACATTGGGTGAGTGCAAAGTACCTATGACTGGGTACTTTATGAAGAAACGAGTTTGTCTTACTGTTCTGGTGGCTGGAGGGTCCAAACATGATGGTGTTTACTTTTGGCCAAGAGCCTTTCTGGCCATGTCACAACATGGTGGAGAAGCAGAATGGAAGCAGCAGTGTGTGGATGGGACCATGATATTGAATGGGCTCCCTTTATAACAGCCTGCTCTTGCAAAATGGCTTTAATCCATTCAAGAAGATCAAACCCTAGAACCTAATTACCATCCATTACTATTTTGAATGTGCCATCATCTCAACACTAACACAAAAGTGGCCAGGCTCTATGTACAAACTGCATCCAAACTACAGCAGTAACATTGCACAGAATAGCTCATATGACATAGGCAACTCATCACCTGGACGAGTAAGCACTTTGGGTCTCTTTGAGAAACCCATGGAATTTGAGATCTGCTCTGGTTTCTACATCTTCTGGATGATATCACAGACAACTGCAGGGTGTAAAGGTTTCACAGGCATATTTCCAGTTCTCTAGTGGATCTTCTCCTGCAGTGTCCATGACCCCAAATGGGTTAGTGTTATTTTCTGTTTTGTTCATGTCTATTGCCAGAGTCCAGAGCAGACTTTGATGCATAATCAGTAATTATCTAATATCCGATAAAAGAATACCAGTGGTCATTGAAGTGTAGGTGAAGACAAGGGGAGGTGAGTAGATCATTACTGAGTGGGGGGTCTCCTACTGGGAGAAAATGATCAGGGAATCTTGCCTGAACCTGTATGCATTTGAAAATCATTGTCTCAGTTACTCTTCTCTCGTTGCTGGGACAAACACCCGACACCCCAAATGAAGGAAGTAAAGGTTTATTTAGCTCACAGTTACTGGAGGTTTCAGTCCATACTTGGCTGGATTCAAGGCAGACTGGCGCATGGCAGAGAGCAGCAGTTCGTGACAGCAGAACAATTGCAACAGAGGCAAGAGACAGAGTCTGTTTCTCTGTCTCTCTTATAATACATTCAGGCTATTGCCCAGTCTGGGGAAGGTACACACACCCATAATCCCACCAGTACTAAAATCCATAATCCAGCAGTAGTAAAACACATAATCCCAGTGGATCATGACTTAGTCTCAAGCTCTAGAAGTCCCCGCCTCTTGACTGCATGAGGTATGAGGTTTTGGGGGGACAACTAGACATAAACCATAATAATCATCATACTAATTTAAGAAGTGAAGTAACATATTGAAGAAAACAATACCTCAAATTATTCTTCAAAATGTTTCCAAATGGATTGGAGAGAGAAGAGCCAGGAGGCACTCCATTTCTTGCTGAAAATTGTTTCCTCAAGTTTTGTTATTAAATGAGCTATTCCCAAAACAATTGATTTATGTATTGATTGTCATGAAAGCCTTATGTTTCCTATCTTGTCTCATCTTCAAGTCCTATCCATTGAGTCCAAGATAGAAATTTAGCATTTCTCACTATAAACTGCCACAAACATCAGCCCCACCTTCTGACATGCTCAATTTAAAATAACAGTGACACATACTGGTGTTTGCATGTTAATTCTCATAGAACATGCATTATCACTGCAACTCTAGGTAGAGCACTTTCTGTGCATGCTGAGAAAAACAGAACACAATGATGGTAGTGAGGACAATACAATAGGGATGTGATGAATCTATTAGCAATACAGATGTGAAGTTTAGATCCTTCCTAGACAAGAGTGTGAGCAGAAAAGCCCCTTGAAATCACTCCACTTCCTTCCGAACTGTGTGTCTAGGTAGATGAAGCATACTGAGGCAAATATGATGGCCAAGAAAGCTCTTTAAATGAGCTATTCTTTGCTTTTTTGTATTATTTTCTCTCTTTCCTCCCTCAGTTCTTACTCTTCTCCACCCACGAGGATTTTTTCTTCTTTCAGCAGTCTTCAAGTGAAAATAATGAAAGAAAAAGAACTGGAATTTACATAATCTCTTCCATCCAAGGTGCTAAAAGCAGTTCACTCATCTATAAATTGTTCTCACAGTGCTCCTCTGAATAGGCCTGTTATTGTCAGGTTCCTCACCATCATTATTTGTATTTCCAGTTGCAGTCACATCTTTTACTGCTGAAACTTTAAACTAATACCTCATTCTTGAACAATTTTAGCCCCTCAGCATATATATAAAAAAGGCTTCAACTGCCACCTTACATTTTCGATCGTGCCACATATTCCATTACTGTCTCTTGACTTCTGTTTAATTTTATCCTTTAAAAATATATTAGATCCTTGTATTGTGAGAGCACTACAGGATTGCCGAACAGAAGGTAAAGTGAATGCGGAAAGAGAACAGAATCAAGCATAAATATCTTCCAAACTAAAAGGGAAAAATGGAAAGCAACTGTCAAGGCAAATTGATTTGAATTGCATAAGAATGGGATTTTTAAAAAATGACTTGGGATATGAACTATTTTTTTCTAACAGCTTCAACTTGGCAGATGACACTACCTGTCTCTTTCTAATATTTTCCAGCCTTTCAGCTTCCAAATTTGTATTGGTTTCACAATTTTTAACATCTCAAAAATGTTTCCACCTCACTGCATCCCTCTAGTCATTTCTCATATCCCATGACAACAAGGTCTCCCATGGGAATGACCTTGAAATGGTATGAACACTTGCAAGTGACTTATTTTACTTTTTTTTCTAATTTTGCTGTGGTGAGGATTCAATCCATGGCCTTACAGGTGCGAAGCAAGTGTTCTTCCACTGAGAAACATTTCTGATCTTTCAAATGATCTCTTTTAACAACTCCAACAATCACTTCATTCCTTGGCCCACCATCTGATTCATTTTGACACAGACTGATATCATTCAGCAGCCTGGATTCTGAATCTTACATTTACATCTGTTTCTCTTCCTCATATTTCATTTTACATCAAATTGTCTTTCTTCTCTCTGTACCATAGCTGCCCTGTTATCAGGTAATCACTCTCAGTCAGATATTTTCTCATAACAAATAACATGAACATCTGCCTCTTTGTAATTCTAGTACTATATATATATATATATATATATATATATATATATATATATAATGCACGTTCTTTAATTTTAACCATTTTAAACCTACAATTCAGTAGTACTAATTATATTCATAATACTGTGCAACCAATACTACTATTCCTAAAGCTTCTTCAACTTCTTAAACAGACACTGAGCCCATTAAGAAATAAGTTTCTATTTCCCTCTTCCAGTAACTTCTATTCTACCAACTCTATGAATTTACATGTTATAAATATTTCATGTAGGTAGAATCACAGAGTATTTTTGTGTCCAGAAATGTTTATTTTTCATGCATCTGCCAGTCAGGTGGGGTGGCACACTTTGGTCTTAGATGAAAAATCATTCATATCTATTTTAACTGTCTTTCATCCTCTTTGGATGTACCTGATGATACAAAGTGTGAGAGCAGACAGAAACATGCAAGGCCTTGAAGGGATTTCGTTCTGAACTGGTAGGATGTTACTTCCATACCACTCTTGCTGGCCAAAGAGAGTCATTGGCCACACCCACAGTGCAGGAGCAGGCAAGGAAACACCCCCTTTAGTGGAAGATTGTCAAATTATATGAAAGTACATGAAGAAAGGCAGGGTTCAGAACTAAGACTGTGTCTTCCACAGTTAAAATATAAAAATGCTCAAGTTGGGTGGACCCTACTCTGCAACTTTGGAGCCATAAGACATTATTTAAAGGGGTTTTAACCTTTCTGACCCTTGTTTCTTTATTAGTAAAATGGGCACAGCAGTATTACCCATCTTATATAGAGTAGTGATTATTTGCTGAGATTCTCGACCTTTGCAATAAAATATAGCGAACAGCATTATTGTAATCCTTAAAATGTAGGGATCAGACCAGCAATCAAATGAAATCAAACTAGCACCTTTGATTTGAGTTTAGAGTTTAGAAGAGGTTCTTTGAAACCATGGGAATTTGGAAAGAAACATAGAATTACGCATTAAGTCCTATTGCTACTTGAAGTAATAGTGGCAATTTTTCCATTCATTCTGCTATCTCCTATAGCAAAAGGAGTCTTCATTCAATAGAAACTTAACCCAGAATCCTAGTCTTCAACTCAGTCTTGTGCTCTTTCAAATACAACTTTCCCACTTATGTATGTCTCTGTCTCAGGTTGCACTCAATCACAGTTTGCTAACTGCTTATTTGGTCTAAGCCCCTCCGTCTTGCAGATTAACCATAAACAAAGCAAGAACTTCAATTGGGTGATATGATTTGCCCCCCACTCACATAGCTAATCCTGGCACAGAGTAGACCCTCTTTTCCTAGCTCCTTGTCCATGCCATGCGGACATCTATCAACATTCACAAGCTTCATTAGCTAGTGGCAATCTTTTCTGCCTTATTTGACCTCCTATTTGCTTTCTCAGTTTGTCCTAGACTCAGAAATATTACACTGGTGGGTAGCACTCATATTATGGCCATCATATGCCCATTTGAAGACTATAGATATGATACCAGTGAAAGAAAGCAGATCTGCACAGCAAAAAGGAGATGAAGGGGAGGGATAAGTGGATGCATTAGATATAGGCATACATACAGACAATACATGGAAACAGATACATATATGTTCACTTTTATACAAATGTACTCATATGTATATAGATTTACTACTATATATGTGCATACATACACCATTTTGTGAATTTGAAGCATAATAAAGTATATTAAGAGAAATATAAAATGGAAGTCAGAATTGTACTATTTAATATATGTGAGGCTTTGGACAAATTCCTCAGCACCTCTGTATCCAAGTTCTTCTGCATAAAATTATCATTTGGTGTCGTTTCTTGCCCTTCAACACCCTTTCTGTCCCTGTGTGCATCCCAACAATCTGAGACAACTGGCAAGATCCATCTCCCAGTATGATTTAAGTATAAAGTGCCCCCAAAACTCACAAATTGGGGGCACTAATGTGACTGATGGGCAAATCCCTTGGTGGGTCGCTGAATGTGCTGTTAGGAAATGTGGCTTGGCTGGAGGAAGTTGGTCACTTACGGCTCTGATTGCTGTACCCTGTCCTCAAGTCTTTTCGCTCAGGTTGCCTTCCTTGCCATCTCTCTCTGCTTCCTGACTGCCATGGGCTGAGCTGGTCTCTTTTGCCATGGCCAAGGCTCCTGCCTTGGTGGCAGCTGCCCATGATGAAACTTCTGAATCTAGAAGCCAAGTGAAACCTCTTCTGCTTTAAGTTGCAGGTGTCAGGGATGTGTTTTGTCCCCATAGCAGAAACACGAATGCCCTTCCTTTAGAACAAGGTGCTACCATGCTGAGAGAGAACCCTATTGCTATTTCCTGGGAAAATACCTCTCTATGAACATCTGGTCCACAGATCATGATGGAATATGGCAGCCTCTAGGGGCACAGAACTATTGAGCCTCTAAAATATAGCAAGTTCAATGAGAAAGTCATTTTAATTTAATATACAAGTGTGTATACATTTATCAGGGCACTGTGCATTGAATTCAGCACTGTTGCTCAGAGCTACCTCCCAAGTTGATTTTTTGTTTTTGGTCAGTTTTGAGACTGGATCTCACTAAATGTCTGGGATAGACTCAAATTTGCAATCCTCCACCTTTAGTGTCCCAAAATGCCAAGATTATAGGAGCACACTACCATGCTTAGCTAATTTTATTTTATTTTGTGAATTTAAATTGAGACAACCATAGATCTAGAGAGTACTTTGGATGTTCTGAGCCAGTCAGAATGCTGTTTGAAATTTTTATATTTGATGCATCAAATAAGTCATCCTTGCAAATATGAATAGGAAAATAGAAGGCAAGCTTTCGCACTGTGTATGTCAAACAGCCAGAAACAAATGAGATGATTTGAATTACTCCTCTTCCAACTCTTCGTGTTGAGCAATGGACTTACCACCTGCACACCAGGACTTTATTACTCTCGATAATTTTCATGCAGTTTCTGCTCTGTAGCTTTTGAGTTCTGTATTGAGCTTACTTACACTTTTTCAGCAGCCCTTGCTTGACTGACAAAGCTTTAATTACTTTTTACATAACTTTAAGATGTTCTTCTCCAGGCTCTGCTTTGTGAGACATAAATTGATCACTTATTCAACATGATGTCTTTCAGTCAAATAGCATTTATCTCCACATGCACTCAGAGATAAGTGCACGGATTGATGGACAGCAACATCTTACTAGCTAGCAGAATCAAAGAGACTCAGTAAACCACTGCAAAGAATAAAACAGTGAAGGAAAGGAAGGCTGTTAGAGTTCATGCAGTTATAGATACAAGAAGGGAAAGGGATGATATGGCTGAAACAAAACAATAACCAAAAAAATTAATTGACTGAACATATGCACATTCTACAACTTATCCATTTCACTTCTAGGTATATATGAGACAAAAATGTACAGGTTTGCTCACCAGATAACACATGTAAGACAACTAATAGTAGCACTATTTAACAATCCCAAATTAGAAACTACCCAAGTGTCCATCAATGGTAAAATTGATAATTAAACTGTTATGCAGTCACAGAATGACTACTACATCATTGAGAATAGAAAGATTAAAAACATCACATAATTTGAGTGACTCTCCAAAACAACTTTATGGAAAAGAGGAAAAGCATTAGCTCATACTTTATGATTACATTTATATAAAGTTTCGAATAAAATTATACTATTTTATGGTGTTAGGAATCAGAACAGTAGTTATCCCAGAGGGTTTATTTGCCAAATATGAGAAGAGGCTGTCAGGATACTGGGAATATTTTATTTCTTTATCTGAATCCTGTTTATAATTATTTATTGCTGCCTGGCAAATTACCTCAAAACTTAGCACTCTAAAACAGCAGACACACTGGGCATGATAGCACACTCTTATAATCACAACACTCAGAAATTTTTTTTTGCAGAACTAGGGATCAAACTCAGGACCTTGCACTTGCCAGGCAGGCACTCGTGCCCCTGAGCTATCTCCCCAGCCCAACACTCAGAAATTGAGGCAGGAGGTTTTCAGTGAGTACACAGTCAACATAGGCTACATATCAAGACCCTGCCTCAAAAAACCAAACTGACAAAATGAAATAAAACCACAGATATTCTATTCATTATCTTATGTTTCCTGTGATTGAGAAGAGCAGCACAGTTTACGTGGGTGTCTCTCACACAAGATGTCTCACAAGGCTGCACTTAAGGTGTTGTCTGGAGCTGTGGCCTCAAATGAAGCTCAACAGGGAAAGAATCTGGTCCTAAATTCTCTCATGTTCAAACAGGATTGTTTTTCACAGGCTGTTGGAACAAGGGCTGAAGTTCCTCATTTGTCCTTTGGCCCTTTGCCTTGTGGGCTGAACCAGAAGACTGAGAGCTTGCAGAGGTTGGTAGCTGGCTCCCTTCAGAACAAATGCACAAGAGTGCAAGAGGGAGCGAGCACACGGTATGCAAGCCAAGGATTGGTAAAACCTAGCCTCGGATGTGCCATCCTATCACTTGTTCTGTATTCCCTATATTCTCGAATCAGTAAGTACAGCCCATATCTGCTGAGAAAGGGCCAAGCACAGTCTGAGCTCTGCAAGGTGGAGATTACTAGGAGTCATCTTTCTGGCTATGTAATACATGAATCTCCTATTTCTAAAATGTGACGAGCTGTACACGTCACCCTTTGGTACCTTGCTGCATATACATTATACTTAAAGTTTTGGTAGACTGAATAAGTAATTAACTAACAAAACCTGTGGTTCTCACAGAAGAGATCACCAACTTTCACAGAGACTTTCCATAACTGGAAATTCTTAAATTAAAAAATAGCAGAGTTTGCTTTCTAGAAACACAGCTCTTTCTTCCAATCGACCCCTGCCAGTTAGATAAACTATAGCTTTCCTAAGTCATTGTCCCTCTTCTGTGGTCACTACATAGCTGTGATCATCACTACTCTGAAAATCTATGAAACTTAAAGAGTCAAGGATTTCTGTCCAGTTACACAGGCATGGAAACTGGTGTTTCTTGTGTTGTAGAAATGGAGCAGGGCCCTGTGTATAGACTGTCAGAGCACGGACGCCTCCAAGAAAGTAAAGAATATAAATTGTATTACTAAGTGTCCCTCTAGTAATGATGCATGTCAAAAGGACCAAAAATAAGAATTTCCTCAGTAAACAGCAGAAAAATGGCTGTGTACCAAAACTTCATAAATATGTTTGTCATGCATCCTCCCTGTAAGGTATACCTTAGTTCTAGTCACTGCATATCTTTAAGGACCTGTGCCCACCACTGTGAGCATGCATAGAGAACAAAAGAAAAGGAATTAACAGGGAAGTCTGTCTTAGGTGAGGAAAATAAAACAGTACTCTTTTGAAAGCTTGAAAAATGTTAGCAAAGGAGCTACAAGTGAGAACGCATTGCATGTAACACTATGTAAGAAGCTCTTTTGGAGATCTGGAGAGATAGCTCAGTGGACTAAGCACCTACTTTGGCAAGCACAGGAACCAGGGTTCCATCTCTGGTCTCACATGCCATGTCAGGCCTGCCCCTGCTGTGTACTGAGCCAGCCACCGAGTCTGGGTGTGGTGATGTAGGTCTGTAATACCAGAGCTGGGGAGGCTGAAAACAAGAGGATCACTATGACACTGAGCTGCATAGTGAGACCCTGTACCAAATACATAAATGAAAAAATATAACAAAAAGAAGCTCTTTGGCTATTTGTCAATAACCATTCCATTTTTCTTCGATTTGTTTTAAAGCATTCCTGGACTTACCAGCAGTGGAGCACAGAGCAGTGCTTTCTCATGGTACATGGCAGTGCCTTTAACAAGAACATTTATTTTGCTCTTTTAGCTTCTATTCCATTTTTGGTTGCATTGTCATTTTGTTCTAAAATGATTTATGAGAAATGCTGTTCCTGTGTGAGTGAGATGGCCCAGGGCCCACCAGAAACTCATTGAACCCAGCAAACAGACCCAGAGTGTGAGTGAGACTGCCGGGGGCCCGCTGGAACCTCATTTGACCCAGTAACAAGGCCTAGCATGTGAGTGGAACTTCATCCATCACACAGGCTCAGTGTTGAAAACTGAGGCAGAATTCCCTTCCAAGAGGCTAGAGGTAAGAGCCACCTAGCTGATCCAGGAGCAGAACATCTTGCCAGAGTGGCACTGTAGGTTCACCTCTAAGGTTTGCAATAGGAAGAAGTGGACCACAGAAGCCAGACCCAAGTCATACCCACTGGGATGAATGTGAACTTTGTAGTTCCAGATCTGGCACTAAGGAAAGAACTCTACCAAAGGTCAGAAGGCAGAGCTATACATAAAGAGAAGGAGCAAAATGTGCTCTCAGGCCCCAAGCCCACCAAGAACAAATACAGGACACAATAGCATAGAAGAAATTGGAATCACACCTCTATCTCTGAAATAATAGCATCTGAAGTAAAGAAACTACTGCAGAAAGGTATAGGGGAAGTCAGATCAGAAATATCTTCTTAAGTAAAAAAAGAAATAACTATAATGAAAGAAAACTAAGTGCTTCTAAAAAAGACACTGATAAATAGAGGAGAATAGAAAAATGATGGAATCTTTGAGCAATATAGGAAAGTAATAAAATGCATGAAGCAGATTCTAAGTGCTATATAAGAACTTAAAACCTCAATCACAAGCTGGCAAAATAGTTTTAATGAAAGTGAAAATAGACTTTCAGACCTTAAAGACACCATCACAGCTAGTGAAAAGATAAGAAAAGATCTCATAAAAACAAGTGGCATACAGTAAAAAATAATTCAACATCTGCAAGATGATGAAAAGATGAACAACGTAAGACTAACTGGCATCATTGAGAAAGAAGGAGTCAGTACAAATGATATAAAAGAATATGGGCAGAAGTAATAGCAGAAAACTTCCAAAATATGGGGAAACACTTTGACATTCACGTAACCAAAGCATATAGAACTCCAAATAACATCAACCCAATAAAAACCACACTGACATATAATAATTAAGATCCCAGAAATTCAGCACAGGAACAGTATACTAAAAGCCACTAGAGAAAAGAATCAGATCACATTAAAGGAAAACTCATCAGAATAATGGCAGATTTCTCTTCACAAACCATCAAGTGAGGAAGAGCATGGAGCAAAGTACTTCAAGTGTTTCAAGAAAACAAATTCCAGCCCAGACTGCTATACCCTGCAAAACTCTCTTTCACGTTCATTGGAGAAGTGAAATAGTTCCATGACAAAGAATAACTAAAGAATTTCATGATGACAAAGCCAACTCTGCACAGTTTACTAAGAGATATTCTAGAGAAGGATCAAAATGACAACTCCATGAAGGAGAGTAGAAAGAACCCACCAAATAGGAAAAACAATTAAACATGGGAGAAAAAGAAGTATACAACAGCAGTCTTTCAGCTATTCTTTTGTATACAGCAGCAATATATTTCCATAAGCATATTCCACAAATGGACTTTTCCTGCACCCTATGGGTCATGATTCTGTCTGGGTCTACAGGGTGGATATCAAGGGAATAGCAGTAGTTCAGTCCCACAAGTAACACCTGGCCACCAGTAAGCATCATGGACATTGTCCATGTACACGATATACTAGAACTTTGTGTAATATCCTATCTCCAAACTGTTAGAAATTCTGTATACA